>APFE030997505.1:105480-122353 GCA_000404065.3 Pinus taeda
CATTTGCAACTAACTGTGGTCCCGTAATAAATAGCGGGTTAACCACTTACAATTATTAATATGGGCTTTATTGACTCTTTATTATGACATGATGCCACTACATAAATAAGGGGGTTAGGGTGGGACCCTAACAATATAGCAAAGGAATGCAGGAGAAAAATTTTGGCCAACATACCAAAAGGAACAAACATCATGACACTCCAAGGTATGGAAGAAGGAGGAATCATAGATAGAAAGATGTGGCATAGCTTAGTATACAGATAGAACAAACTCAAAAGGAACTGAAAGTATGAAATTTTAGTGTCCTAATTCTCATATGCATTTATCATGAAGACAAGTCACGTATATACGTCAGTTAGAAGCTCCACAATTGTGTATATGTTGGTTTGATGAAGTTGCAGTGGGACAGACTCAGAAAAATGATTTGATATGGTTCAAACAATTATCAATTATCTTTTTTGTTTTGATGATTGATGATTACAATATTTGGATGTTATTTAGAAGTGCTTTTGATCCTCATAAGTTGTTGATGACTTGATGTATATCTGATTCATGATGATGACTTGATATTTCTTACTGATATATGCAATGATGAGATCTGACAGTGAACAAGTGGCACATGTTCAGGTGGAGAATATGTTATGCTTCTAATAATGGATTGTTGGCATTATGTTTAGAATTCTTTGGTACCTAATGATTCTTAGCAATGGTGATGATGCTTATGTGGCTGAAGTGTTTAAATGATACATCATGGTATGTGATGGTTATGAGTTGCCCATGATGAAATCTCATATGATACTTGTATTGCTTGGGGTTACATATTTTTTACTCAGATCATATTTATGTATGAATTAAGGACAAATTTTTGATGATGCATATAGTACATATATGTTGCTTACATGGTGATCTTCATAAGGACAAGGAGAAGTACAAAGCTTGAGTACACAACTTCATTATTTGATGATGAGCCACTCATTTCATTTACGTTTGTGTCATCATGCCTTCAAAGGTGCATAAAGTTCATTTGGTGTAGTTATGATGCAGGATTCCTATAGTTCTTAGCTCTCACATGGTTGAGGATTGTCGTTGTTGATGGTATCAAGAAATCTTGACAAATGACAATGAGCTCATGGTTTGCTAGAGACATAGTTGATGTATACACATTATGTTGGATACATGGATGATTACTTAAGTTTCATATTGAAAAATATCGTTGGTTGGCCAAGAGAATTGTGTTATTGCAGGTCTCATGAAGACATAGGTATTTGAAGACATGGATATTTGGAGACATGGCTTACTTAGTCACATAATGAGATGACTTCTTACTTTATGATGATAGGTTTAATACTCACAAATGTTGATTATGATAGTTGATGCTTATCAAATGTGGGATGTTCCCTAGTGATGATACATGGTTAATATATTGAGGGTTCTTGTGGAAAGATCATGTAGTTCTTGATGATGATGTTATGATCGTAGATGATGACTATGATGTTTTCACATACATATGATGTGAATGATTTTGTGTTACTGTTTGGACATGGAAGGTTATGATAAGGGTCTTTCTTCTAATGAAATAGAGCAAGTTGATCTTGATGAGATCAAGAAGATGAGTTGATATCTATATATGACATATTTTGTTACAGGTTGATGATATTTACATTGTCATATCTTGAGAATTGATGATGGACATATACAGGTTGTTGGTCTAAATGTTGCTGACAAATGCTTATGGTGCATATCATATATGGTGTTTGATAGTTGTTGATGACTATCATGGTCTTGTTTAGGTCTTTGGTCTTTGTTAAAAATGTCATGTATATCATTTGATGTAAAGGTCATGTAAAGGCCCATGATGTAATAATATGTCTCTATTTGTCATAATATTTTAATGAGTCCTTTTTGGTCATATGAAGTAATTTGTACCCCCACTATGCATGGGAAGGATGATGTAATAATTTCTATATTTCAGTCATGTATAAACAATTGTTAAATCCCCACTTGGTTGGGTCGATGAGTCAAATTTGGTATATCCCCACTTGGTTGGGAGATTTATGTATGTATGAGTCATTGGTGATAGGAAGTTAAAACTCACATAGGTGAGTTATAAAGTCATGTTATCCTTTTGGAAAATGTTTTTGTAGACTCTGCATGTTCTTAGGGGGAGCATGGACCGTTTAGTGCATCACAACATGTACAATGGTGGAGTTTAATCAACAAATTTAGCATGTGCCTAGGGGAGCATGATCAATTTTTATATTCAGCTGTTCAGATATCAAAGCCTTCACTTTGGTCATCCCTCTTCCCTTGATATCAAAGGGGGAGAATATCTTGGTTTTCCCTTTGCCCTTGATGTCAAAGGGGGAGAGTATTTTGGTGTTGGTTGTTATCTCTAACAATTTCTACATCTTGTAGTAATCAACACGAACATGGTTGCCATCAAGTCCAAAAGGGGAGATCGTTGGCATTATAATGTATGTGTTGTACTTGATGGCAACCCACTTGTAGCAGAACAACTCACTTGTATATGGTAATGAGATGAATCTATGTAACTAGATTAATCTACAAGAGAGATATCAGATGTGATAGAATGCATGGCAGTTATGTTTACAGATGTGATAAAATGTAGGGCAGTTCAAAGGAATCATTTCATAAGTAATATGGAAAATTATAGTGTAACAGGTCTATTCAGAGGTAACAAGGCACTAGTACATAAGAACAGGAGGATGGAACTAAGGTCTACTGATCAAAATAAAGAAGGTAAAGGAAAAGGTTGATGTAAACCAGTTTAAGAAGTATATGTAGGTCTACTTAGTCAAAATAGCATATACACGTGGGTTAACATAACGAAACAAGCGTATACATATACATGCACTTTCAAAGGAGGAAAAGGGCGTGCATATTGGAAATCCAAGCTTCTAGTATGAGGTATTTAGTCCAAGGTATTTTGGTCCAAGGTATTGGTCTAAGATATTTGGTCCAAAGTATTGACCCTAGGTATTTGGTCCAAGGTATTGGTCCTAAATGGTTTTGGTCCAAGGTATTGAGAAAGGCCTAAAACTATATAAGGAGGAGAAGATCATTAGGCCAAGGTGTGCAAGTATTGAATATCTTATGAAGTGTTAGATCAAATATGTAGGCTATAGGCTTCTGATGCTTTTCTTGATCTGAACTAAGGATGCACCTATGTTATTGATAATGGATGATGGATCAAGATCATAGGGCCTGAAATGAATTATCAATATGTGGTTTGATCATGGCTAGTCTAGATCTGAATACTAACACATGCTTTATTCTGTAAATGTTATGATCTGGGTATGGCTGAAGTCTGGAATATTTGTGAAGTTTTAAGTTAGTATTTGCAGATCTATACACTGGTTCGCTTTAGTAAAAGCGTGTATACATGCCGGTTTGGCTCTTCAAAGTAATGTATGAAAAAGAAAAGCTTTATGTTCAAGGATGACTGATTTATCAGATCAATGCTACTATTTTACTGTTGTTTGTTAATGAAGTCTTCTTAGATCTGTACGTAAAAATGAATGCATAAAGAGTTTGTGTCTCATTCAAGAATTGATTGAGAAAGAAGGGTGATCCTCCTTGCTATCTGTTTAGAACTCTGTAATATGATAGTAGATCTTTAGAATGTCATTGATCGGTATAGTTTGTGGTTCAGAGGTTTTATGATTCAATATCTTTGGAGGTATACATAGGTTGGGCAAAAGGAAGTAGCATACACATGCAGGTTTGCTTCATTAAAGTAGCGTATACATTCTGACACATGCCTTTTGATGTTACAATTTGTTCTGGTTGTCGATGCAGTGTTCTGGGTTCATATTTGTGTACTAGTTATAGTGATCCTTCTATTCCAGTTGATTGGTTGAATTTTATTAAGTACGAATGAATGGTTGATTCAATTGTGTCATAGGTTCAATGATTGTTTGATTCAGTTGTGTCATAGGTTCAATGATTGTTTGATTCAGTTGTGTCATAGGTTCAAAGGTTGTTAGTGATTGATTGATTCATTTGTGGTTGATTCAGAGAGTGATGATTGAGTTTCAGTGATTTGTTGATGTAGATGTATTTGATAGTTGTATTGCAGTTATGATTTTGAGCTTCAATGTTTTTTATGGGTCTAGTATGAAAATTTGATGAAACAAGGCCTTTAGATTGTTGTGTTGTGTTCCAGGAGTATCAAGTCTAAAAATTTATGAAACGTGGTCCCTGGAGGAAGAAATAAGGTAATAGCCTTCTGTAGGCCAGCGCCTACATACTGGTAAAAATATTGGCAAGTACAAGAGCCAGGGGGTTGGAGCTCCCTTCCAGTAGCAGTTATAAAATGAGTGAAGGTTGGAGCCTTATGTAGGCTGGCACCTACGTACTACTAAACAGATCGACTAGTACAAGAGCTAGGGGGTTGTAGCTCCCTTCTAGTAGAAGCTGGAGAATGAGAGAAGGTTGTAGCCTTCTGTAGGTGGGTTCCTGCGTAGTGGTATGAGTCTACACCACTACAAGATTGTAAACAATTTTTCTTATATTAAAAGAAGACAACAGTAGGTGGTTTTTGTCCTACATTGGGTTTCCACCTTAAATCTTGGTGTTCATGTGTGTTGCTTATGTGTGATGGTTTATTCTACTATTAATGCACAAGGTTACTATTTATATGGTTAATGGGGTATTGATGCACTGATTAAAGAGCAACATATGATTAATTAACTGAATCATAAGTTTGCTAGATATACGTTGGTTGCTTTACAGACAGTTGTGTGCACATGCGTGTTACATTCATTGAAGTAGCGTATATAAATTTGAGTATGAAATGAAAAAGTTATTGATTTGATAATACTAATTCACCCCCCTCTCAGTATTATTTCCAACATGGTGCTCCTTATATGGTGACATTGTCCCTTTCATGGTTAACCATTGGTTTACTTGTTTGGTGGTTTTCGACCTTGGTGGTCTCAAGTGTCCTGACTCCTATCAAACATCTCCTTCATTTGAATCACATCACGATGATTCTATGGTTGACCCCTCACCTTCTTCCCCCATTTCTTCACCCTTCTCTTCTACTTCGCTTGGTGAAAGTTTGAAATCTAGTAACCAAGATGCTAAGAAGAAGAAGAAGAAGAAGAAGAAGAAGAAGTTAGATAAGCAAGGCTCCAACTGTGTAGCTATTATTCCAAATGCACCCATTAACAAAACTTCTGATTCTTCACAGAAGGTGAAATTCCCTTGCAGGCTATGTAAGGGTGACCATCTCCTTTGATACTGTCCTGGTATCCCCAGAGTCTTAGAGGTGTGGTCTCAAAATCTGGATCAACCATCCCCATCGACCTCTGAAGATCATGTCAATGCTGCAACCTTGACTAGTGATTGTAAGAAGAAAGGGAAGATTAAATTGTCACGTAGGTTATATGAAGGAGAGCATCTTCTTCACCTTTGTCCTCTTATGGATAAATATTCCAAAGTTTTTGAAAACCCAACAACTCCTCAACCCCAACTTCTTGTTGGTTATCAGAAGCTTTCTTCTGTCCTTCTCCTAGATGGTAAAAAGTTTGACTTGGATGTATCTCTTGCCGGTCCTCCTCTTCCTGAGTGAGACTTTTTTGTGTCTCTTCGCAACCAACCATTGTTCGAAAAGAGTGTCGACTTGGCTCTGCCACTAGTTGCTCACTCTATTCTGGAAGAGCGTAGTGATCATATTGCTCATTTTCTTCTCATCTCCTCAGATTCTCATCAATCGAAGCATGAACCTCCCATCCTGGTTGTTTAGGAGAGTCCTTCTCCTATTCCTGTACAGCATGGGGGAAATCATATGATACCCGCACCAAGTAGTTATGTCGTCTCTTTCGATTGGGGTCCAATGATTGCTTTCCACCTCCCATCTTATGTGCATTTCTAGATCATAGTACAAGCCTATACTATGGTAGTACCTGGCACTATATTAGATGGAGGTGTTTTTGTTAGCATCATGCCTTCTACTAGTTGGTAAGGTTTAGGTTCCCCACAACTTTTGCCTGTCACCCATAATATATTGGCTTTCAATGAAGGAACCAACCAGGCCATAGGGATCCTTTCGAATTTCCACATTACTTTGGGAGGAAAGACCGTCTATATAGATGTGATGGTAGTCCAAGGTCTATTAGATTTCAGTATTCTCCTTCGACATGACTATGTTTATGTCATGGGAGCTCTTGTTTCTTCGCTTTTCCGCGTGGTTTGTTTTCCGCACAAAGGGAGAATTGTGACTCCTCATCAATTGTCGCTCGTTAGTCACCAGGAACATCCTTTGCAACAATCATCCCCTATCGGCTCTTGTTTTCAAGAAGTACCTTCCCCGCCATAGGTCAATTATGTGGCTACCTGTTTTGTCTCCACATCTGCAGATGATAACGTAAATGGTATAGTACATTATGTACTAGGGGTATTGGAACGCGATCTGTCTTTGGTACCAAATGACATGTATTCCTCCTAGAGTGTGGTTCTCCCATCTAGTGAGCACCTCTTTGGAGCCATGTTCTCGTATGGTCCATTTACAGATGAATGAGGATAGTTCCTGGCCTTGTGTTAACCTTGTTAAAAAATGGAACAAGAGATGAGGATAGCTCCTGTTCTTATGTCAACCTCATTAAAAAAATGAAACAAGGAGTCATGAGGATGGTTCCTTGTCTTGTATCAAACTTATGAAACAAAAAGTTATGAGGATAGTTCCTGATCTTGTGTCAACCTCATTAAAAATGAAACAAATGGTGTCAACATAGTTCTTTTTGTTGTGTCAAGATCTTTAAAGAATGAAACAAGGGTCCCAAGGATAGTTATTTTAGTGTTTCAACCTCGTTAAAAAATTAAACAACTCCCTTTTCCAAATCGCGTCTTTGATTAAGATCTCATAAAATCCTAGTCGAGTCTTTCCTAGATCTTGAATCTTTCCTAGATCTTGAAAGTGAACCTTCATTCCATACACCTAGTTTAATGAAATGAAGCTTGTGGGGCATGTGCCTCGAATTGAGTCATTATGCTGGGCGCATGCACAAATTATAGGAAGCGTAGTTTTTCATTTCAAGCTTGTGTAAACATGAAACTGAATCCAAGTAGAGTTCTTAATGGTTCAAGCTTGTGTAAAAATGAACCCATGTCTGATTTACATCCTATGATTGCCCTTCTTATCAGCTAATTTAAGATGAGCATTGGTTGTTTCATTCCATTGCCACCATTTCTTTGGTCAATCATATGCTTTCACTTGGTTGTTTTTCCTTTCCCAAGGGACTGCAGTGATGAGTGGTTTTATTCGCTGGCCTCTTGACCATTACATGTTTTGAGTAGTTTCACCGTTGTCAGAACTAGTTGCTACCCTTTATACGACTCGTTGCTCCAGGAACAGTCACCTTTAAGCTCTTTTCTGACTCGTAAAAAAAAAATATATTGCTGAGTATCTTTTCCCTTTTTGACTCGTTAAAGAGAATAAAAATGTGGGGTCTACTTTCAGCTCTTTTTTGACCCTTTAAAAGTGAAAATATGGTCAAGCCCTTGTTTTCTGGAGCTCATTAATGGATGTGAAATGCCATGTGCTCAGTATAAGTTTACCCCTTTTCCGGGCTGGGAGGCACTATTTACGAAAAAGGTACTCGGTTGAAATGGTCAAGCAATTCTCTCAAGTATTGTCTTCTACTTTTTCGGGCTTGAGAAACACAAACATACAAAAAGGGACCATGTGGAGCTTTCTTTTATGTAGCATTTTCAAACTCTCTAAACATGAAAAGATACTGAATTACAACTTTGTTAGACTCGTTAAACTATTAAACGACATCGGATTTGTCATCATGATTGACATGAGCTTCTCCTTCCTAGGGCTCATTAAACTTACTAGGTCGGGTTCATCCAAAGGATGAACTTACAATGTAAGCATATGATATCCCCTTCAGGCTTGTGATTAAAAAATAATTAGGGTACTTGCTAGAAATGGTGGGGGAAAATTTGGAAATCTATCGAGTCGTGTCGGCAGCTTACTCTTGAACATGACAGTCTTTGCTTCGTGTCAGGTTGGGACATCCTCCTTTGCATCGTTGACCTTCCTGGGTTTCGGCCATTCATTTTTTCCTTCCATTTGATATCTGCCAAGTCATTATGACCATCGATCCCATGTATCTGAATGCTGCAAAACATCCAATTGTGTCGCTGATATGTTCAAGAGTTGTGCTTCTGCAGTTACACTTACCTATGATTCTCTGTATCATCCAAAATCATTTTACATCCTCTCGTCTCACCTCGATGATGTGGGATTCATTATGGCACCCATTCAACATGATCACTTTCCACCGACTTCAACTCAATATGCAGGAAGTTGATCGAGAGACTCCCTTCCAGTACCTTAAAGCTTGTATGCCCTAATGGAAATTTCTTCACACTCAACGACAAGTTCACATCATTGGCTTTCGATTGAGTTATTTAACAGGTGTTCGACTTCAGTTCCTGTATTCACATTCCATGAATTGTGTTGATAGTACCTTGAGGGCCATTATCATTACTGGTGGTTTCTCTCGCACTTGTTAGGAGTTTACATCATTGACTAGTAATGAAGCAACTTTCTAGCATGTTCGATGTCAACACATCTATTCGCATGCTAGGATTTGTACTTTTATTGGGCCGTGTTGGAGCGTAAAACCCTAGACTCAGATCACACACGTCCAGGTTGTGAAGTGGTGCAACATATTTTATGATGATATGCATGTCTC
Organism: Pinus taeda; assembly: GCA_000404065.3. NCBI lineage: Eukaryota > Viridiplantae > Streptophyta > Pinopsida > Pinales > Pinaceae > Pinus > Pinus taeda. Next base: position 114,210 of record APFE030997505.1, read on the forward strand.
TTTCAAATGGCTGGCTATGACCAGACCATGAGTTATCATATGTGATCCTTCTCATTATCGTATGGTTGTGACCATACCTTGGTTTCATTCGGATCCTCCTTGATGGATTGCTACGCCCATACCTAGATCCATTTACATGATCATTCTCTGGATGGCTGCATCCATACCACTATTCATGTATAATTTGACAAAGATCTTAGTTTATGTATATGTATCTATACTTGAGGTTGGTTTTCTGACATAGATCGGTTCCCCATACTGATTTATAAAGCATTTCATCCCTCACTCCAGTTCAGCCTTCATGCTTTAGGGGGCATTTGTTACAGAACATTTTGTCACTATCCTTGTACTCCCCGTTCCTTGATCCTGGAGGACCTCTACAGTGAATGCCACATGCTTTGCCTTCATGGAGAAACTCTCATTATTTCCCTCTTCATGAGCAGGTCATTTCTCTTTTGGACCATTTCCCCTGAAACTTTTGTTTTGCTTAGTTTACAACACCGATGCTAATGGTATTTGTCTCCCCTACACTAATGTGCAGATATTAGCACTACTCCTTGCATCGACTAGAGTGACTGAGCCATGTTCCAGTCGTGCCAGTCTTGTTATTGAAAGTTTTTTAAATTAGAGTCGAAGCTTTCAAGTCTAGAAGCTTCGTAACGGAAGTCTGGTAAATGGTTTGGTTGGATGGGGTCGAGGATGACAGTTTGGGCTCCTTTCCCCTATAATGATGGAACTAACTCAAGGGACAAGTCCTTCTCCCATGAGAATAGGATTCATCTCCCATCCATATTTCCTATATAAACCTCTCTTCTTCCCAAGCATAAACTAGTGTGAAAGTTGCAAACATAGTTAGAGTTTTGGTTGGGTGTGAGTATACTATTTTAGATTAGACAAGAAAGCTATTAGTTTTTGTAGCCATCTAGTTGTGTGAGGGAGAAATTTTCTTGGTTTGGAGTGAAGCCTAAAGGGAAGAGCTTTAAAAATACTATTGTTTGAAGCCATCATGGATTGCTAGCAGAAGTGTGTGGGAACCTGGTCTTGTCAGAGGAAGACTACGATGTCAAGATGAATGATTGTAATCTAAATTTGATATTAATATATGCAACTATAGATTGATTCCCTACATGTTTTTTAATATTACATATTCGTGCCTTAACTCTTCTTGACTTGTTAAGTAGGTTGAATTGCAATTTGTCTATTATTATGTTTGTGTGGTGTTGTTGTTTACCTATTTCAGAAACTTGAAGAAGGAAGCGAGAGATTGCTGGAGTGAGTAAGTGAGGACATCATCAAAAAGGGCAAGTGACCAAGAGATAAGCCCTCTTGATTGATTCTAATCTAAGGAAATATTGCATAGAATGTGTCTATTCTGGCTAGACCCATTATTAGGCTAGAGGAATTCGTTCATGTCCACACTTATAATTTTACTTCACCCTTGCGAATACACTTGAAAATAACTAATTATATGTTGGAAAGAAGAATGTATTATGAGGGAGCTCATTGTTCCCTACAATCCTGAGCAAAATAGAGTCTATGAAAGGAAAAACAGAACAATTGAAGAATGTATATGAACCGTGATATTTGATCAAGATCTACTGAAGTTTCTATGGGGAGAAGAAGTAATAGTAACAGTATATATACAAAATAGAAGCCCTCACCAAATCCTTGACTATATGACATTAAAAGAATCATTCATAGGGAAGGATACATGTGTGGACAATATTTGAATATTTTGGTGTCTCAGATAAATCTATGTACCAAAATATAAGTGATAGAAATTGGATTTTACAAGCATAAAAGGAATCTTATTTGGTTACCATATTTATTCAAAATTATATATAATATACATAAATGATGGGAGAAAAATTTAAATTAGTAGGGATCTTATATTTGATGAAAATAATGCCTACAAAAGATCCAAGGATATTCCAATGGATTCCAATGATGAAGATATAACACTATTTGAAGAAGAAGAGCACCATGATAAGAGAACTACAAATCAATAATAATAAGAAGAAGAAGGACAAAGTGAGCCTATTCAACCTATAATTATTCCTGAAATAAGGAAGAGGTAGAATTGGTTAAATTCTACACTTGAAGATGCTGATAAACATAGAGCTACTAAAGGAACTTTTAGAGAAAGCAAAATACTAAAGAGATATTCAAGATATGCGCATATATGAAAAAATTGATAGAAGTGAAAAAACTACATTTGAATAAGTTTCTCGTGAGCAAGAATGGAAGAAGGTGCTGCATGAAGAATATCGATCCATCATGAAGAATGGGGTTTGGGAAATCGTTCCTAGACCAAGTTACAAATCGATTGTCACCTCAAAATGGATTTACAAAATTAAACATGTTATTGGTGGAAGCATAAAAAAATATAAATCTAGATACGTTGCAAGGGGTTTTTTTCACAAAAATAAGGTAGAGACTATGAAGAAATATTTTCTACTACTTCCAGGTATACTACTATAAATTCTTTCATTTATCTAGCTGCTACTATGGGATGGAATATCCATCAAACAGATGTCAAAAAAACATTTATAAATGGAACCATTGATAAAGAAGTATACATTGAACAACTGGAATGTTTTGAAATAAATAACAAAGATACAGATGTTCATAGACTCAAGAAATCCCTATATGATTGGAACCAAGCTCCTAGGGCATAGTATGAAAGAATCGACACATATCTTTTACGAAAAGGGTTCATAAAAAGTCATTCAAATCTCTACATAAATGTGGTGAATAATGAACCAATCATTATCCTATTATATGTGGATGATTTTTTTATTACAGGCGTTGAGCACAAGATACAAGAATGAAAGAAAATGTTGGCAACTAAATTCAAAATGAAATATCTGGGAATTATGCAGTATTACTTGGGTTTGGAATTCTGGCAGAAACATAGAGAGATATATTTGGGTCAAGGTAAATATATGATTGGGATATTGCAAAGATTTAGTATGACGGATTGCAATCTTATGATGTTAGGTCCCTATACTACTACTGTATCCCTTCATTGTTATTAGTGCAACCACCTTATTGTATTTTTGTGTGCATGTAGTCCCCATATTCTTATTATTGTGCCCTATAGAAACCCACTATTGTTATTGTTGTGCCCTTAGAATATTATTGTTATGTCAGCTCTGATTATATTATGATCCCTTAGACTCGTATCTATATCTATATATCTATATATATCTATATAATATATATTATATATAAATATTATATATATATATAAGATAATAATATATAATATATAATAATTAAATATATATATACATATATCTATATAATTATAATAATATATATATATAATATAATATAATATATATATATATATATAAGGAGGCCTTGTCATTTGTATCATCTAGGAATTTTTCATTTGTGTAATGTAAATAAAGTTTCCCCCTTGAAGAGGCTCATTTTGAAATCTGCTAGTTGCATAACATTTGGTATTAGAGCTTTCGATTCTAGGGTTTCACTATTCTAAATAGGTCATCATGGAATTTTCTCTATAACTTTTTTCTACAATGTTTTAGAATCTAAAATTAAAACCAATTTCAAATAATATTGATGAACCGTGGGTCTGAATTTTAGATCTTTTCATGCTATATGTTCGAAGAAATGATCAAAGGATGTTAGGCCTTTTGCAGGCTCCAGAATTACATCCTAAACATGTGACCCTGAGAAAGTCATCATAATTTTCTATCTGAGAATTGGATTAAAATTTTGTAAGAATTTGTAGAAATAGGAAATACTTTACTTTTTTGTGTATCATTTTCAAGTTCAAAGGTCGAAACAATGACACGTGGCAGGTCATCCGACTTCTCTCTACTAAACTAGTATTAATCAGGTCATCCTCAGAGATTTTCCATAACTCGTTCTTGAAGAATCCAATTTTGATTTGACTGGTGGGGTTATAAAGCGAACTCAAAGGGCTACTACAATACAAAATTTCAAAACATTGAGATCTGAAATTACAGAGATACAACAAATTCAATATTGAGCTCCTACAAAGCAAAAAAAGGTGTGTAGTTCTTTTTAAAAACTTTGCATAAGTTTAGCTTGAATTTTTTTTTTGAAGTGATTCCAAGGGCATAGTGAAGCATAATTATCATTAATTAATGCCCCAAAGAAAGAAAATGGAAACACCTATTAAGAAACTTGAAAGCTCTACCATGACTCATGAAGAAGAGGAAGAAATGCAACATGCTATATCAATATTACAACACCAAGTGCAACAAATGTCACTCTCGCAAAAATTAACAGAAGCTAAGATGGATGGGTTAAAGAAAGGCATGGAAGATAATATGGATGGTGTGGAAGCTAATATGGAAGATAATATGAATGGTGTAGAAGCAAAATTGAAAGAAAACATTGAATATTTGAAGAAAGACATGGAAGGTTTGAAAGGAGATTTGGCAAAGTTGCTACACAAAATGATTCCTAATGGGGAAAAGATAGTAGAGGAAACTCATGATGAGAACAAAAGTAATGTTAATCATGATTTCATAGAATCTAAAATTTAATTGAAGACTCACCATGTTCCAAATATCGGTATGAGGAAGTTTGATGGAAAGGATCCCGTAACATGGATACTACAGATGGAGCAATATTTCAATCTCCATAATGTGAAAAACACACAAAAGGCAAGCATTGCAACTTTATATTTGGAACCGAATCAATTTGTATGGTATTGATGGATTCTCTCTCATAAAGAAATTGTCACTTGGTCAATTTTTATGGAGGAAATGATAGCACATTACGAGGATAAAAAAAGCAACACCTTCTTTAGCCAATTGATAAATCTCAAAGAAAAGTTCAATGGTGGACCACATTGAGGAATTACAAAAATTGAATATAAGGGTAAAATATATTCGAGAGGAGCATAGGATTGATGTGTTCAGAGGGATTCAAAGGATAACATCCAACATGAGGTTCACCTTTGGGAACCTAATTCATTGGAGAAGGCATTCAGGTTGGCAAGAAAAATTGAAAGGAAAATTGTGGCAACAAGGAAGCATACCACTCACAACTATAAATATGTAATTGTTGTTGCCCCTAGCCTTCCAAAACATACAAGGTTGAAACCAAAAAAATTGGAAGAAAAAAAGAGAAAAAGGGCTTTGTTATAGCTGTGATAGAAAATATATTAAAGGTCATACGTGTGTTGAGAAGAAATTATTTTACATAGATTGTGAAGAGGAGGAAGAAAAGGAACCAGAAACATCAAAAGAAGATGATATACACGAAGAACCAAAACTAGAGAAAGAAAAAATTAATGTAACCATGTCTTGTAATGCATTGGTAGGAATTACAACTCCTCAAACCCTCAAGGTAGAAGAACATATCAAGAGGAAAATTGTAATAGTTTTGATTGATCCGGGTATTACCCATAATTTTATTCATCGTAAGATAGCCAAGGAATTGAATTGCTTCCTACATCTAGCACCAGAGGGTCAAGTGATGGTTCCAAATGGAATAACCATAAATTTCTTTGGAAAGTGCCATAATATAAATCTATCCATGGGAGAATATGTATCGAATAGTTCAATGCTTTCCATTCCAAATGGTGGTGCTGATGTTGTACTAGAAGTCTAATGGCTACAATCTTTGGGTACAATAGCCTTTAATTTTCAAGATCTTTTCATGAATTTTTTTGGGAAGGAAAGTAAGCTGAATTAAGGGGTATCATAGTGAAACTAGGAAATATAATAAGCTCTAACAGTATGGAAAAGCTTCTAAATAAATAAAAATAGTGCGTAATTGAACAATTATGTTCACTAGAGGTTCCCACATCAAAATCATCTATTTCTATAGATCTCCAAAAGGTTTTGGACAATCATTCGAAGATATTTGAGACTCCCAAAGGTCTCCCACCTATTCGAGATCATGATCATGCTATTCAATTGTTTCCAGGAAGTGCTCCTCCAAAGATCAGGCCTTAAATATATCCATATGCCTAAAAGAGTGAAATTGAACGCATGGTTATAGAAATGCTAGAGGTAGGTATAATTCAACCTAGTCAAAGTTCTTTCTCTGCTCGAGTAGTATTGGTGCACAAGAAGGATAGATCATGATGCAGGTGTTTGTATTATAGGGAGCTCAACAAGATCACTATTCAAGATAAATTTCATATTCCTGTCGTTGATGAATTATTGGATGAGTTACATGGAGAAATTTACTTCACCAAGTTGGATCTTCATTTAGGATATCATAAAATCAAAATGAATACTGAAGACATTATGAAAAAAAACATTTAGAACTCATGAGGGTCACTATGAATTTTTGGTGATGGATTTTGACCTTGCAAATGCACCTTCCACATTTCAAGGTTTGGTTAATTACATTTCAAAACCCTTCCTTAGAAAATTTGTGTTAGTATTTTTTTATGATATACTAATCTACAGTGTCTTGGGAGGATCATGTTCAACATGTTGACAGGGTGCTCAAACTATTGGAGGAGAAACAATTATATGAAAAATCCTCCACATGTTTCTTTGCAGTACAAGAGGTGGAATATCTTGGTCATATTGTATCTCATGAAGGTGTTAAGGTAGACGCTAGAAAATTTAAAGCCATTAAGGAATGGAAAATCCACACATTCATAAAGAATCTATGATGATTTCTTGGGTTGACAATGTATTATGACAAGTTTGTTAAGAATTATGGGAGAATAGCAACACCTATAACGTCATTACTGAAGAAAGATTCATTTTGATGGAGTCTAGAAGCAACAAAGGCCTTTGATCATCTTAAAGAGGCAATGTTCCAAGCACCAGTCTTAGCTACACCAAATTTCACAAAGACCTTTCTTGTGGAATTTCATGCCTCAAGAAATGGAATTGGTGTTGTTTTAATGCAAGAAGGAAGACCCATTTCTTTCAAAAGTCATCCAATCGAAGGAAAGTGTTTACACAAAGCTATTTATGATAAGGAAATGTTGGCAATACTACATGCACTGACCTTACCTAATGGGAACACACTTAAAAATGGATCATAATAGTCTTAAATATTTTTTAGAACAAATATTGCCTTCAAAAGAGCAGCAAAAATGGGTCACAAAGATGTCGAGTTATGAATTTGAAATCATCTACAAAAAAGGGAAGCAAAATATTTTTGTATATGCACTCTCAAGAAAGAATGAGAATGTGGAAGCACTATTTTGTGCCACTTCTGTTATCCAACCAGATTCGATAAATGAAGCAAGGGATGAAAGGAATAATGATGAAGATGTGTGGGAATAAATTTGAAAGTTGCAGTAAGATCCTAGTACATATTATACATTTAGATGGAAAAATGATTCGTTATGGTACAAATATCGTGTATACCTCTGCAAGAATTCCCAACTCAAACAAAATATTCTTTTCGGATTGCGCACCTCTTTCTTAGGAGGGCACTCAGGATTTTTAAAAACTTACCACATAGTTAAGAAGGATTTTTCTTGGGATGGCCTTAAATGTGATATTCAAAATTTTGTGGCAGAATGTTTGGTTTGCCAACAAAATAAAGTTGAGAAAATTAAGACCCTAGGTTTGTTACAAACTTTATCCATTCCAAGTCAATGTTGGGAGGAGGTTTCAATGGATTTTATCATAGATTTAACCAAGTTCGAAGGAAAGAGTATCATCATGGTGGTAGTTGATAGAATTACCAAGTATGCACAATTTTGTGTATTGTCTCATCCAATTAAAGCCAGTACAATTGCTACTACATTTATGGAAACAATTCAAAACCTACATGGAAACCCAAATATTATTTTAAGCGACAAAGATCCCATTTTTAGTGGAATTTTTTGGAAAACATTAGTTTCTTGTTTGGGTACTTAGTTAACTGATAGCTCATCTTATCATCCCTATTCTAATGGAAAAACTGAGATAGTGAACAAATTTTTGGAAGGATATCTTCGTTTCTTTGTATCTGACAAACAGACACAATGGGTCAAGTGGTTGCCTCTAGTTGAATAGTGGTATAACACTTCCTTCCATATTGTAGTAAAAATGACCCCATTTATGGCACTTATGAATATCATGCACCATCTGTCACATCATATTTAAGAGAAAATTCTAAGGTTCAAGAAGTGGAAGATCACATCGAGCATAAACAACAAGTTCTCCAACTCTTAAAGG
>APFE030997505.1:137799-153424 GCA_000404065.3 Pinus taeda
AGAAAATTTGGCATGCAATTCTTTTACTTTTGGGCATTAGGTAGAATCTGGATCATATCTCCTTTGAGTTCCTTCTTTTTCACTTGGCGGAGAAGTATAAAAAAATTTGCACTCTGCCTACTTCTGTTGCTTGGGGTATCTGGTTTCTTAAGAACATGGTAATCTTCCAAAATGTGAGTATTTCCATTCTTCTTCAAGCTTCTAGATTGTTTCTCTCTACAGGGAATATTTTTCTCTTTGGTAAAAAATTATATATTATAAAGGAATGGAACACATAAAATATTGCAGAAATATAAACATAGAAAATTTATAAAACAAGAGAGACATAGATATATGTGGTTCACCTAGTTTAGGCTATGTCCATGAAGAAACAGGCAGTCCTTCCTTTTATATTAACCAACAAACTGAAGAGATACAACCTACAACAGATCTGCTATAATTCCCTCTTCTCTCTCAATCTCCTCTCTCTTCCTCACTCAGAATATAGATTTACACAGAGGCAACACAATTCCTTGATATATAGAGAGGTGTTGCCTTCTAGGGAAAAAATCCTAAATTAAACATAACTTCTACTGTCAGATCTCCACCTAGTGAATGGCCTAGATTGACTACAAAATTACAACATTTTACAAGGAAATTTTACATCTATTTTAGCTTCAGGGGCGTTGCCTCTAGGGGGCTCCCAAAGGTCGGAGCGCCCCCCCTGCAGCCGATATTTTATGGGTGCCATTGCTGCCCCATTATGAACTAGGGCCCAATGTGGCAATACCTTTGAATACAAAAGATAACCAAGCTCCAAACCCAAAAGTCTTCAAACTAGAAAATTCTGAGAAGGATCGAATTTCCTGGAATCTCATATGACCCCCATGATTGGATTCTTTGATGGAGATTCTCAAGGAAACATCTCTCGAGTGTAGGGGGTAGTATTATTTTTTCACGGAACACTTTTATCCATTTCATAATTTTCCTAGGATATGCATCGAATCCCAAATTTGAACTTATGCATCCAATACCAAAGTAGTAGAAACGGAACAACATAATGTAGATTTTTTGGGTGGAATCCTGGTTGAAAAGACCCATGTGCCAGAAAGAAAACAATTAACTCCCACTAAAGGAAAATGTACAAAGTTACATCAACCAAAATCAGGATTTCCCAAGAAACATATTATGTAAGCTAATGTGAATAATGTAAATGGTATTGGCTTGGAGATTGAGCAAGAGATTCCTGTGGTAAAGAATTTCTCTGATGTCATTAATCTAAAGCAGAATCTGCACATAAATAAAAACCTCCATAGCGGAAATAATGAGGAAGGTCTAAACAAGGCTTTGCACAAGCGTGTCTCAAAACTTGAGAAGAAGAAATTAGCAGCAACAACATTGTACATTGAAACCTTTATTGTTTTGCAATGAATGAAACAATACTATTCTGTGAAGAATGCCTTGGTGTTTTTAGAAAAGGTTGGTGTGGGATTTGTAAATCTGATCTGGTTGTTTATAAAGTACACTGTTGTTTTGAACACTACAAAAATTCAACGTATGTTCAAAGAAAATTTACAATGGATGAGGGTAATCATTTGAAGTATGAACCAACCAATGGATCTCCTTCAGTTTTCCAAAGAGACTGTACCTTAAATAATTGCAATCCACTCCTAAAATATTCAGATTGAAAGCAAATAGAGCTATATCTAGCATTACTATTATTCCCAACTGAATGGGTAGATGACCCAATTTCTAGTGAAGGGGACATCTCAGTTCAATTTTTAGCTTTATATGGAAGTGTTTCTAATCATCTTCATGAACTAGGAGGTATTCTCTGGAATGAGATGCAACAGATTAGAGGAAACCTTAATACATAGGCACCCTGGACATTGTCTTCTTTTCCCATTCAAATTGAAGCTCCTCTCTGCATGCATAGAAAAGGCCCTGAGGAATTGTGGTTTGTATATGGATAGTATGGAATCAATCAATTTCAAGAGAAGAATAACAAAAATCCTAGTTTGTAGAAGGAACCTAAAAAGCCCAAGTTGAATCAATACTCATGGCCTCTAAAATGCTCCAAGGTGTATATCCCTTTGAGAATTTCATTATCGTAAAGGCAGACTTTTATGAGGACTTTCAAGACAAGGCTCCTCCATTAGGTGATCTACCTAAAACACATATGCAATTATAATCACTTTTAAGACCCACACATATCTGATCCGATAGGACAATTATTTTAAAAGATAATCCTTTCTTGAGGTTGATAGGTGTTTCTAATCTTGAAGGCTTTCTTGATGTACTTTATGCTAATGAATCTAGTGGGGGGATATAACAAGAGGAGCCTATGAAATCATTGCAATTTTTAAGGGGAAATAACACCCTTGTTAAGAGTGAAAGGAGAAAGGGTATGATTTTCATTGTTGTGGATGATGACACTTGTGAAGATCATAATGTAAAAAGGAACAAAGTTGTTATATAACATCTTAAAATAATATTAGGGGATGCGGTGTAGGCTCATGAATGTTAATATGTTAGGAATGGGAAGCATGTCTATATTCTTCCTATGTATGAGATTGTTATTCTTATGCTACATACAAAGAGTCCATCTAGTAATCTTGAACATACACTAGCAGTTGTTTCTTTTGTTAGAGACCTAGAATATCTATTGTTGAGAAAAATTAATATTGTCCTTACAACTATACCTTATATGTCTCATATGGCTCCTTGGGAGGCAACTGGTAATAATCACAATTTAGATAATTGTTTAAAGAAAGAGGATGAGAAGATAGGACAAAGTCACCTATGTGTTGGAATGAATCGAATCATAAAAAAAATTAAGTCTCGAGTAAGCTCCAACCCAACACATCTTGCAACTTCATAGCAACTCATGTGTATGTTATTGTCATAAAATAATATGACTATTACAAAAGAATCAAACAAAAGGGATAAGACAGAAGTGAAGAAGATATAACTTTACAGTAAAGTAGAAACTACAACTAGCTTGAATCAACTGCAGAAATCATCTTCCATAAAGGAAGAAGTCCTAAGAAGGCTTGAATTTCCACTTATGGTACCGGACAAATAATATGAATAGAAGCTTCTTACTGCATTTAGAATATATGTGGAAGCAAAAGAGGGTACAAACACTGAGGTATCAACAACAAATAGGTTGAAGATAATTTTGGCCCTCAAATCTCCATATTATAAACCTGGTGATTTTAGGAGACTTGGTCATAACTTCCCTCTGAAATACAGAGAAGGGGTAGTCCTACAAAGATCTGGTCATACAAAAGCATCTACGGATCTACAAACATTAGCAAGATTAAATCATATTGTAGTGCTTTAGGAGATAGTTGATGATGATGGTTCAATGGCTCGATTACCAAGGTTCCAAAAATTTTCAAAGGAGCATAATTTACCCCTTATATCCATTGCAAATTTCATTGGTGATAGGGAGAAACCTGAAAAGTTGGTTGAACTATGTGTTATTGTTAGGTTGCCTACAATGTCGGGACCATTTCAAGCATATTTCTACTATTCAAAGTGGGAAGGCATGGAACATATTTCCATGGTTAAGAGTAACATGGGTGATGGACTAGATGTATTGGTGAGGGTTCATTCTAAATGTCTCATGGGAGATATCTTTGGGTTGGCTAGGTGTGACTATGAAACCAAACTGGAACTAGCTATGCAATAGATTTAGCTAGTTGGGAGAGGAGTGTTGGCTTACTTGTGTCATGATGATATTGATATTGGTTTGGGACATAAAATGTTAGCTTACAATCTTCGCAATGAAAGCCAAATATTTTTGAAGCCAATGTGCCTCTTGTTGGGTGCTTGTTGACTCCCATGAATAACAGTGCTACGAAATCTAAACAACAACCCAACCTTCACATGTTTCTTAGCAGATTGAACAAGAGGAGCAACAAATGTTTTTACAAATATAGGTTCTCTTAGTGCTTTTGATATGACATCCTCCACAACTGCTTTAGATGGCTGGTCATCATATATGAACAAGGTCTTCGTGATTATAACAACTAATATTCTATGGGTAGCTACCAAGAACCTTGGAGTCTATTGGAAGCTTTTTCTTTGTCATAAATCTATATTGATATCGTCATGGGAAAGAGCTTGCCAAGTGTGGTTCACTTGAGACATGTACTATTTTGTACAAACAGACTCTAAGGACTAGTGACATAATAAAAGAGTTTGAGGTAATTTGAAGGGAATTAAAGAAAATATCCAGAGAAGTGAAGACCAGGAGATAAAATGGGAAGTAAAAAACACAGAGAGGAGGCAAAAACAAAGGAAAGAAGAATGCAAAAATAGGAAACCTTGGAAAGACCACTTAATTCCACTGAAAGTCAAAAAACTGAAGAAACAAAAAATACTCCTTCGGAAAAGGAAAGAGACAATAAGGATATCAATACACATGGTAAGATATAGCAGTAAGTTGTGGCTTCACCAAGATTATGAGGTTGTTTTCAAGAAAAATTATAATATATTGTGTATCAAAATAGAAAAATGTGATATGTCCAACAGTGTGTTGCGGATGGGAATCGAAACTAGGTGCAAATCATGGGTGATTTGGAAAGGGTAAATACACTTCAATTGCTGCAAATTAGCCAAAAGGAAGGACTGTTGTAATTGATTTTGTATGCTACCCATAATTGTGTGCCTTACACTTCCTATACAAACACCCCGAATGATTTCCAAGGATGCATATCCCTTTGCACACTAATTTTCCAAATGCCCCGTTTCAAAGAATATATTACAATTCAAAGGGACGTTTTCATATTCAAATATGTTTCTCCCACAAATTTTCCTTTAGCTTCAAGTGGAGTTAAAGTCAGTAAAGGTTAAGTCCAGCTTGAAATCCATACCCAATATTGTGTATAAGACATTGGTTCGTTCTATTTTGAGCTTTGCTGGCATCAAATAAGAACCCAGAGTTTTGCACCCAAGAAAATACACATTCATGCCAAGGCTCTGGTAGTATGCTGGGGAGGCTAACCCACACTATGACAAAAGATAAAAACCCTTCAAAGTGATAAAATCTCAAGCTCTATAGTTTCATAAAAAAAGAAATCTAACTAACCATTCCTATCATTGGTGGATGCTCTTCAAATGGTAAGCCTCTGTTTATAAGACTTGAGAATAAAAACAAGAAATATTCCATCGGGATAACTCTTACTACTACATAGTGTTTACAGGGTTTGTCATTAAATTTGATCCATTTAGACACCATATGAAAAAATTGTTGGAATAACTACCACATCTTTGGCAATTGTTCCCATAGACTAATTGTTATCCTAGGAACATGGGATTAACTATTCCTGCAAGATGACATTACTGATTTATCATGCATACATGAGAATGTATTATATCATTTATCAGTGATAGAAATAGAACAAATAAAATCTTAAAAGTATTTCATATAACACAGTTATGTATGAAGACTTGAATCTTAGACTCTTACAGAAAATGTCACAAGTCATTCTTGATGTATGTATGAGTAATTGTCAGGATAGGTGTCCCCATGTGTGGGTGCACATCTCACATATTTGGCAGGGGAATGACAACATATCCTCCTAGGTTGTTGGGAATCTCCAAGCAAAAAATAAGTGCATGATTATTTAGCCTTGTTCCCCATCATATGGCATGAGAATTAATCTAGTTGAAGACCCCAATGAAGCAAGCTGCACTTGGTGAATTTTTGCTATATGGCTTGTTACCTCCCATATTATATGAGGCCTACACTTGTGAATATTTCCACTACTCTTGTCATTTTCATCACAAGGGGAGGTTTACAAGTTGAAATTTAGATGGCCCTAGAGTTTTGATTGCATTTGATGAGGTTTTGGTGATGGCCTCATCCCAATAGCCAACAAGCATGATTGTTTTGTTCAATTCCCTCACAATCTACCAGAACTTATACCCAAAATGCTACAACTTCTGGTGCCTCTAAGGTGGTTCCTTTGTTAGAGAAACCTCTAGAAAGTGCACCAGTAGAAAAAAATGTCCAAAAACTTATTATTACAAGAGAAGCATGACTAACAACCTATAGAAGACAAAAATTATAATGAGACCAATACCATCTACTATGGTCAGAACTATAGAAGTAATGGGCATATACAAATAATAAGGTTAATGATTTATCATGAGAAACCAAAAAAAATTGATTCACACAAATAATAAGGACAAAGGAATCAAGTGCTAAGAAAATGAGTTCACTTTCCAATAACGTGTAGAGTGCTAAAATATTTGTTGGTAAGCTTAAGGAATTTAGGCAACTCCATTGGGATACACTAAAATACAATGACTTCCAACCTTTCAATATAAATGATCATGTGGTGAGAAAAATTGCTTAACAAATATCAAATAGCTCACCAAAGTAGTAAGTGTGCTTAACTAACAACACCTATATACCTAGGATATCACACATTATTGCAATAACCTAAGCTTTGTTGAAGGTTTTTAAGAATTGCTTCAGAAAGAACATATATTTCCTTCAGATAAATATTAGGAAAGTTACTTGAAATGATTACCTTCTGCAATTTGGACAATATTTTGATTATCATCTAATAATGTATTGTGAGATTCCCAACAATCCTCTATAGCATGGGGTCTTTACTATTAAGCAAGGTGACTCTAGATAATGGGTCTCCAATACTAAGCACGGTGACTAGTAGAAGAATACAGTTTTGAACTCTATATTTTGTTGCCAATATTTTTTGTTTACTGATAGCTCTAATAGTAACACCACTTATTTCTTCCCTTCCTTTATATCCCATGCTAACGCACCCAAGGGAATGCTAGATTTGTTATCACTTTTCATCAATCCCACTTAAGAAGAACTAGTTTTGACAGGTGATAACTAGACATTCCTAAGACACTTGAGGGACATCTGCCCATCTTCGGGGACATTTACATCACCAGTTTTTTGGGATGTGGGTAACATCCCAAAAGAAAATGACATTTCCCAATAGTTTCCTTGTACCTCATGGATAGGGGAACACTAAACTCTAAGCCAACCCACTTTAATTTTGCATCTGATGGTGGCCGAATCCATTCACACTGGGTTGACAAGGAACATAGATCCACTGGTTGATCCATTAGTGGATGCATCACTTAGGGGTGGGACACATCCTTATTGCAACTAGGTGCTATTAAAGATAAAAGAGACAAGGATAAAAAAACATCTCATGCATACATGAGTATGGACTATATCATTTATCAGTGACAAAAAATACTCTAAATATTTCATCTAACATAGTTATGTATGAATACTTGACTCTTAGACTCCTATAGAAATTGTCGCATGTCATTTCTGATGTATGTATGAGTAATTGTCACGGTAGGTGTTCACATCTGTAGGTTCACTTCTCACATATTTGGTAGGCGAATGACAACATATCCTCCTAGGTTGGTGGGAATCCCCAACCAATAAATAAATGCATGATTGGTGGGCCTTGTTACCCATCATATGGCATGAGAATTAATCCAATTGAAGACCCCACCCAAGCAGGCTGCACTTGGAGAATTGTGGCTCTCTATTTTATTACCTATCATGTTATATGAGGCCTACACCTGTGAATATTTTCACTACTCTCATAATTTCCATCACAAAACGAAGGTTTATAGGTTGACCTTCAGATGGCTCTAGAGTTGTGATTTCATTTGATGAGTTTTTGGTGATGACCTTGTCCTAATAGCCAACAAGAATGTTTGTCTAGTTCAATTCCCTCACAATCTACCAGAACTACCACCCAAAATGCTACAACGTATGGTGCCTCTACGTTGGTTCTAGTGTTAGAGAAACCTTTAGAAAATGAACCAACAGAAAAAATGTCCAAAAACATATTATTACAAGAAAAACATGGCTAACAACCTACACAAGATGTATAATCAAATGAGACAAATGATAAAAGGAAACTAAACAATATGCAACCAATACCATCTACTACTATCATAACTATAGAAGTAATGGCCATATACTAATTTGTTAGATTTATAGGATAATGACTAATCATAAGACACCGAAAAAATTATATTCACACAAATGAGAAGGAAAAGGAATCAACTGCTAAGAAAATGACTTCACTTTCCAATATTATGTAGAGTGCCAAAGTATTTGTTGGATGAGTTTAAGGAATTTTGGCAACTCCATTGGGATAAACTAAAATCTAGCAGCTTTCAGAATTTCAATGTTAATGATAATGTGGAAAGAAAACTTGCTTAAAAAATATCAAATAGCTGACCAAAGTAGTAAGTATTCTTAAGTAACAACTCCTATATACCTAGGAGGTAACACAATTTTGAAATAACCTGAGACTTTGTTGAAGGTTTTTAATAATTCCTTCAAAAAGAACATATATTGCCTTCAGACAAATATTAGGAAAGTGACTTGAAATTATTAGCTTTTCCAATTTAGAAAATATTTTGATTATCATCTAATAAAGTATTATGAGATTCTCAACAATCCTCTACATCATAGGGTCTTTACTATTAAGCAAGGAGACTCTAGAGAATGGGTCTCATTATTAATCATGGTGACTAGTAGAAGAATAAAGTCTTAAACTCTATATTTTGTTGCCAATATTTTTTATTTATTGATAGCTCTAATAGTAACACCACTTCTTGCTTTCCTTCCTTTATATCCCATGCTAGAGCACCCAAAGGAATTCTAGATTTGTTTTCACTTTTCATCAAGCACACTTAATACGAACTAGTTTTGACAGGTGGAAATCACAGATTCCTAAGACAATTGAGGGACATTTTCCCATCCTCAAGGACATTTACATCACCAATTTTTTCAAATGTGGGTAACATCCCAAAAGAAGAAGAGATGTCCTCAATAGTTGCCTTGTACCTCATGGATAGGGAAACAATAAATTCTAAGCCAGTCCACTTCCATTTTTCATTTGATGGTGGCTGGATCCATTCAGGGTGGGTTGACAACAAGCATAGATCCATTGATTTCTCCATCAGTGGATGCATCCATTATAGGTGGGAAACATCATTAATGCAACTAGGTCCCATCCAAGATAAAGGAGTCAAGGATAAAAAAAACTCTAATGGGTACATGAGAATGGACTATATCATTTATCAGTGAAAGAAATAGAACACATAAAATCATAAAAGTAGTTCATGTAGAACATTTATGTATGAAGACTTGAGCCTTGGACTCTTACAAAAATTTCCACATGTCATTTTTGATGTATGTATGAGTAATTGTCATGGTTGGTGTCCCTATGTGTGGGTGAAGATGTCATGTATTTTATATGGAATGACAACATATCCTCCTAAGATGGTGTACATACACAACCAATAAATAAATGCATGATTGGTGAGCCCTATTACCCATCATATGACATGTGAACTAATCCAATTGAAGACCCCACCGAAGAAGGTTGCACTTGGAGAATTTGGTTCTCTGGCTTGTTACCACTCATGTTAAATGAGGCCTACACTTGTGAATGTTTTCACTACTCTTGTCATTTCCATCACAAAGGGAGGTTTACAAGTTGAAATTTAGATGGCCGTATAGTCGTGATTTCATTTAATGAGGTCATTTACGTAGTAAGCATAAATGGATTAATGATGATTATTTTATTTTCATACGAGTGGACATAGTTTTGAAGCCCCTGTGATTGTTAGATGGTTAATGATACATGTTGATGAAATTCTATATCATTTTTGGCCTAAACCAACATCATTTTTGCATAAGCATTTCAATAGTGTCATGATGGTGTACAACACTCTACCATTATCCTCCTGTTATCACTTGAATTGAAATTATTCTTGGGATGATTGAATATGATCTAGCATGGTTTATTGGTCTTGAGGTAAACACTTTTGTCCATATTTAATGATTATAAGCATATTATGGTATTCCATGGTATAGACTACAATCATTGCTTGCTTTACAATTCTATCTACGTAGATCCACTACATATGGGATTGGTTGGCATGATTTGAGGAATGCCCCACGTATTATTGGCACACATGTTGAGATCACCCTTTGAGGAGTTTTCATAACAACTATTTGACCATTTCTTGCCCACTTATCTATGAGATTTACTTATGGGGGATTGTGATAAATTTATTGGAGGGGCATCCTAGCTCTTGAGCATACACCTTTTGACATGTTTCCAAAATTTTGCCAGCTAAGTGCCAATAAATATGTGCTATGAGTCCATCATCGAAGAGCATGCTAAAGGAGAAGAGAATAAGCAACATGAAGTGTTTACTTTCTTGGTTAAATATGTTTCATCGAAGGAGGTGTTTTTCTTGAAAAAGAAACATGTGGCATCACCTTCACCATTGTCACTATATGTTGGTTATTTTTGTCTTGGAGAGACCTACGGTGTATTATTATAATGTTTTTCTTTAAGAAATCTCTAAATCTAGATAGGTTAGGAGTGAGAACCGAAGCATCAACAAAATGGTAACTGCTCTTAACTGAGAAGTGAGTTCCTCAAAAAAAAAAATTTGAGTTCAACAACTACAAAAAGATATCCTAGAGCATTGACTACAACAACATATAAATAAGAGGCCAAAGGAAACCCTATCCAGTGGAATGGTGAAGCAGAGCCACTACTGATAGTTTTCCATTAACACAAAGTAGTAGAGCCATTTGAAGAATGTTTTCTGACTGCTTTAGCCTTTATATCATATCAAGAATGGAACCCCACTAAAATTTGTTTTATGCACTGTCAAAAAAGGACCTTTTATCTATTCTTGTTCACCCAGTTACTCATGGAATTAGTCTTCAATCTATCTATTGGTAGGATAACTATTCTATGTTATTTATTGGTAGGCCAACTATTTCATGCTTCAGGTATGCATATATACGAAGTGAGGCTATTCTTTCTTCTTTTCTGGTTGATAATTCTATGCTTAAGGTTCTTTGTAAATGTTGGGATCGATGTCAGTCTACGATGGGATTTCTTGGGTAGCATTTACAATAGGTAAGATATTTACTAATATCCAAGTGGCTTGTTGGTCGACGTAATACTCTCTTGGGAGATAACAACATCACCATGGATGAAATGGCCTTTGACAAAACATGTTTACTTAATAGTTGAATAATTTAGGGAGTTGTATGCTTGACGCAAGTAGCCACATTAAGCAAAGTGATTAGACTCTTGACCTCAGAACTAAATTACATACAAAATGATTTATAGACTCAAATAGCCCTCCAGGAAGTTCAAACTTCAAACAAAGCATTTAAATGTCTTGGTTATGAGTGCCACAGGAGAGTTTATGAGTCGTCAATGATTTTAATGCCTTTAATCATCATAATGTGGGAGGCTTGTGTGGTTCAAACTCTCATTCAATAGTCTTGTCAAAAGCATTCCCAATCAAATATGCATTCCAACTTCTATGGCTCACATGAATGTTAAAACGAATTTTCTTATGGAAGTTTGCCTGACGAATTGGGGGACTATGGAAACTTGCAGTTGTTGGATGTGACCAGTAATTTGTTCTTTGGGTCTCTACCTTCTAGGCTTCTTAGTTTGAGAGATCTGGAATACTTGGCTGTAGGGGAGAGAAGATAAGATAAGATAAGATAATTATATTTATGTCCAACTATTGACCAGAAAGTAGGTCAAAGGGACTATTGAGTACAATCATGTCCATATAATGTGGGAGAACCAAACAGTCTCCTATAAAAAATATAATGTATGAATATAAAAGACATAATGCAAGAACATAAAAGATACAATGTATGGAATGCCCTGGCGGAGAGGATTGTGAGCTAATGGGTCTGACAATCAGACCCATCTCTCCTAACATCCAAAGTTGAATGAAGAACATTGAAGAAAACTCCACAAAGCCTGTTTTTGAAAAAAACTCCACAAAGTCTGTTGGCCCGATGAAGGGTCAGTGAAAACTTCCAACTATCTAACAAATCATTGCCTGGGGGAGTACGCACATTATTGACGTCTAGAGGACCTAGTCTATCTCCCAGGAGAGGGCTTTCACTAGGGAGATTCTTCCTGATATTTTGGTCTAATCCTAAGCCCGAAAGCCATATCTGAGCATATGTAGGAATTACATTATAGCACCATTTACCACTCTTGGTATATATGATGCTTTGTTTATGGACTAGGGAAACCCCTCCTTCTAGACTTTGTCCAAATATATAAAAAACAATTTTTTATTCCCTGTACGCTACTTTTCCCTGAGCTAAAAGCGTGTACACATGGGTCACTCAATACCCAACTCACGTATATGTATTAAAACACTTAAAAAAATAAATTTCCTTAATTTAGGGTGAAGTTCATGGGTTTTACCTGTTGATTACCTCCTATTACCTATGGCCAAATTGTTTCCCAACTAAAAAGTTAATCGGGAGAGGTATAAATAGACCTCTATGGGAAGGCCTTAAGGAGAGGGGAAGAGATAAAGTTATTGAACTAAGATTATCCCTAACTGAGTCTCATGAATCCCTATGCCTCATACACTTCCCTGTGCATATATTTTCCTTGGAAAGTCATTTGTACCCGTAAGGGAAGTATCTGTAAATAAGCTAGATATGGCCCATATTCTTGTGGGAACCAACCAAGATACACCCCCAAAAGGGGATCCTTGTGCTTTTCCTTTCTTTGGAAATGTTGGTACCGCCTCGTTGGCCACTTTGAATATTCTTGGATTAAAGTTTTGACTACCAGTTTGGCTGTGGTCCACTTTGAATATTCTAGATGGTCTTGAAGCTTCTGAGATGAATACTTTATGTCATGGACATCAAATGGGTTGTTCATCTTCTTTCAGAGAGAAATATAATATTCGTCTTTCTCCTCACTCTTGTAATAAGAGATCTAGAAAGAGGAAAAAGAGGAAGATGGAGAAGAAGAATAGTTGTATCCAATCATCTCCAACCACTCTAATCATGTTGGAGATGAGCCTTCAGCCACTACAAGTCATGTTGGGGGCAAAAGTCTAGTCACTACATGTCATAATAGCAATTCATCATAAACCTCTGTAAGTCATGTTTGATATGAGCTTTCAGCCAATGCAAGTCACGTTGGGGGCATAAATCTAGTCACTGCAAGTAATACGACCAATCAGTCACTTGCTTCTATGAGTCATATTTCTTTGGAATCACCTACTTCTTTAAGTAGGGATGATGCCACAAGTCCTATCTCTCTAGGGAAAGAGTCACTAACCTTTGCAAGTCATGTTGGGGACTATCCATAAACCACTACTAGTCATGTTGGCAGAATGGATGTTGATAATAAAGCTAGGCGTGGAAGTTTTAAACCTAAGTTCCCTTATAAGATATGCAAGGGAGACCATCTTACTCATTTGTGCCCTGGTATTCTAGATCTACAAAAGATATCATTCGAGTCTGAAATTTCTTCTACTCCTAAATCTAATATGGTTTCTCAACAGTCTCATCAACCATTGGTTGATAATGTGGTTGAGCTAGTGCAATCTTTGACTGATTACACTCCTCTTTTGGGGGGTGAAGTGCCTAACAATAGAGTCCATTTGATTTCTAGTACAAAGTCTTCTGGTATAGGGGTTTCTTTGAATGTTCCCCCTCCAAGTTCTAGGAGTGTCTCCTTTGATTGGGATAGTCTTGTCGAGCCTCATCTTCCTTCTATTGCACCTTTCCAAATAAAGGTTAGAGTTAATTCCATAAACATCTATCGATGTATGGTGGATGAAGGATCCTCTGTAGGTATTATATCCTCCTTGACTTGGAAAGATTTGGGTTCTCCAAAGTTGTTGACATCTGAGAGTCAGTTGTTAGCTTATGATAGAATACCTAGTGAATCTATGGTTGTTCTTCCTCAATTTCCTATTACTTTAGGTGGGAAGACTATTTTTAACAATATGATGGTGGTTAATTGACCTTTAGACTTTAATATGCTACTTGGGTGTGATTATGTGTATGCGATGAATGCTATGGTGTCTTCACTCTTTCAAGTGATGTGTTTTCCTCATAAAGTGAATATTGTCACTATTGATCAACTTGCATCTTATAATCACCATCCTAATTCAAATTTACTGCAAAATACCCCTTGGTTTCTTCCAAGTGTTCAAGTAGACTCTACCCCGCAACAGTTGAATTATGTGGTGTTGAATCCTCAATGTCCAATTGCTTCTAAGAAGGATCCTTTGAATTATTATTCTCCTTCCTGGGACTTGGTCCCGACAGTTGACCGAGAGATTCGTCCTATAGGGACATGGGACCCCTTAATTCCCTCTTTTGATCCTTGTAGTTCTCATGATTTCTTGGAATTTTATTTTCCATCACAAGAGGAACTCCTTGAAGCCATGAGTTTTGACTACCAAAGGAGTCCTTAGCCTGAGCCCTATAAGGGGTTCATCCAAAAGAACTATTATGCATAAGCCGCAAGGCTGCGTGGTTCCTTGTACCATATTGTACATATAAGGTATGCATTTTCAAGTTTTCTATTCTATAACACAAGATTTTATATGAAGTTCATATGTGGGATGTATTAACTTCTTGTCTAGTGTTCCTATTTATGTCTACAGAACTTGGAAGATTTCTCCTTTGGTCATTTTTATGGTTGATCTGTTTTCACAGGTATCGGTTCTCGAAATTGGCATATAGGTTAGGTTTTTCACCTACATTGTGCACTTATTAGTTTCCTTTCCCATTTTGGCCTTAGGATCAACCCCACCAAGTTATGTTGCAGAACCTTCTCATTGCTTAGAAGTATCATGACTTGTGTGGTAGAGCCTACCTTATCATGGGAACCCTAGATAGTACCTTGTTGTCACTTGGCACCCATGCTACTTTTTTGTTCTTAGGCTCGGGAGTCCTCTTTAGTCCCGTCATGACTGATGCGTTGAAGACACATTCTCCTTTCTTATGCACTACTTTCTAACCTTATACCCTAGAGGCTCCTTTGTGTTGAGTTGTACTGTTGCGTTGCATTTTGACTATATGCACCTTTTGGCCTTGAATCGGCTTCACCTGGACTCATGTTTAAGCCTCTTATTTGAAAATGTCTTCTGTAAAGTCAATAATGCAATCACTTAGCTTCTACAACTTGGCGCATCCTTTCGCCCATGGAAAGAGCATCCCTTTGAGTGTCCTTGACTAGTTTTGCCTCCCTGCATTGAGCATAGGAATGTTCCCCTCCCAAGAACTAGATCAACTATTTCTATGACACTCGTTCTTTCCATTATACCATAGCATTCTTTTATTATTTTTCCAGCTTAAATAAAAAGACAAAAAAAAATTATATATTCCAAAAAGAGTAGGAATAATATGACATTTCCATATTTTGTTGGTAGCTAGATTTCGTCGTGTCGCCCTTAAACACCCAAAAGAAAGTCTCTCCTCCATTGGGGTGGGATTTAGATTGACTTAGGATTTCCTTAACCTTGTTATTGAGTTAGTACTCCTTTGACTAGTTACTTCTTCCAATCATATGGAGAGCTTTCTTATGCCTCTTGCATGACAAACTTATATAGAGTTATCATATGCTACCATATAGTCATCATTGAGTCATGCTGTTGGGTCCCTATAATACTAGTGATTACCCCATTACTATTGTAGTATACCCCTTATTAATATTGTTGTGCCCCTATTGCCCCCATATTGTTATTATTGTGCCCCATAGAATCCCTCTATTGTTATTTTTGTGGCTTTATATTA
>APFE030997506.1:0-14368 GCA_000404065.3 Pinus taeda
TATCAGTCTGTTTTACCACCGCTTCACATTGAAGTGCAAATGCTATCCATTGCATTTTGTAAGTTGCGTTGCTGAGGGGACAGCAGTGACAGTCTCTTTAGGATTAGACTAGAATTTTTTGTAGTATAGATGATTCAGTCTAGTGTTGGGAGTGGATCTTTTGCAGGTATACGTGGCAGATATATTCCGAGAGACTAATGATGCTGGCTGGAGTTTATGGCTTTTGGAAGTATGTATCAAAACTTGAAAGACGTGAGACACGCCGCTATCTTGAGATGTTCTACACCTTGAAGTACAGAGATCTGGTTAGTGCTGTTGAAACACTTGATTCATTGGTGGGCATTATGGTCATCTTGGCCTGCTTATTACTAGATTGGGAGAACTGGGAGAAGCTAATGTGATTTTGTGAATGTTTGCTTTTGTGAGCAGGTTAAAACTGTGCTTCTGCTGAAGAAATCACTGATGGGATTGAAGAGAAGAGTACAAAATAGCCTGTAGTTTTAAGATATTTCCAGTCACATCATCTATATATTTAGCTGATTCTATTATGGAAAGTTTAAAGAAATTTGCAGATTTCATTCTTGTGTTTTAGAATCAGAGCTGTTTTTCAATTGTATCCATGATTTTAGGGGCAACAATGTTTCTACATTTGTATTTTCTTTATAAAAGAAAAGTGAATGACAAGGTGGACAATCATTTGTCCTCTTTTGTCTCTGTGTGTGCTTCTTTGATATGGGTGTTTTGAATTCCCTATTTATGTAGAATAGGTTTGTGCTGTGAATTATTCTTCATTATTCTTCTCCATTTGCTGGAGGTTGATCTCCAGGTTTAAGAGTTGTGGTATCAAAGCAATTGTTGGCTTCAAAGGGATCCCCTTGTCACCACTCTAAAGAAACTTGGTTCATAGAATCTGAGGTTGTTGAGACCCTGTTTTGAGATATTGATCAAATATATAGATAGGCCTGATTGTCGAGGTTAAGAAGCTCAAACCACTATGTTGTCTCACTGCAGCAGTAATTTTTGAAATAGCCAGCTTTAGTAATTTTTGAAACACTTGATTCGTTGGTGGGCATTATGGTCATCTTGGCCTGCTTATTACTAGATTGGGAGAACTAGGAGAAGCTAATGTGATTTTGTGAATGTTTTCTTTTGTGAGCAGGTTAAAACTGTGCCATTAGCTGTTGAAGAAATCACTGATGGGATTGAAGAGAAGAGTACAAAACAGCCTGCAGTTTTAAGATATTTCCAGTCACATCATCTATATATTTAGCTGATTCTCTTATGGAAAGTTTAAAGAAATTTGCAGATTGCATTCTTGTGTTTTAGAATCAGAGATGTTTTCCAATTGTATCCATGATTTTAGGGGCAACAATGTTTCTACATTTGTATTTTCTTTATAAAATAAAAGTGAATTACAAGGTGGACAATCATTTGTCCCCAGTGAGAAAAACTCTTTTGTCTCTATGTGTGCTTCTTTGATATGGGTGTTTTGAATTCCCTATTTATGTAGAATAGGTTTGTGTTGTGAATTATTCTTCTCCATTTGCTGGAGGTTGATCTCCAGGTTTAAGAGTTGTGGTATCAAAGCAATTGTTGGCTTCAAAGGGATCCCCTTGTCACCACTTTGAAGAAACTTGGTTCATAGAATCTGAGGTTGTTGAGACCTTGTTTTGAGATATTGATCAAATATATAGATAGGCCTGATTGTCCAGGTTAAGAAGCTCAAACCACTGTGTTGTCTCACTGTAGCAGTAATTTTTGAAATAGCCAGCTTTAGTGAGTGGCTGCAAAAATATCTGGGGTAGCCATTTCCAGATTTAGTAAACAGAATCCTATAAAAGAAGATGATTGTCACAAATCTTTTTATTAGGAAGATAATATAGTTCTTAATCCCATGAGAGCTAACATCATTGATGGAGTTGCAAGCACAAACAACCATCACCTCTGGATAGACTTCTGAATTAGGGAGAGGATAGATTACTAGCTAATGTTCCATGTTTATGTCACCATATATTTATTTCTCTATGACAAAACTTGGAAGAATAATCGGTGGTTTTGTTAAATAATAGATCTGCTTAGAAGCATTATAAGAAACAAAAATATCCTCCACATTTTAGACATGGGTATACAACATATATCGTTATAGACTGTATTCGCATACGAAGAATGTATGCATACATGGAAAATTTTATTGATATACAACTTTTTTTAAATTATTATTCGGAGGTCCAAAATTTTGAGGTCCTGAAGACACCATGCCAGGTGGACTAATGTTTGATGATCAATCCTATTTTAAAATATATACATTAATACACTTGTGCAACTTGAAGAAGTGTGTACTGCCTCGATGAACCCAGTGAGAATGGGCGCGAGATGTGGATTAGGGTCAAGAGGCTTGAGAAACCGCTTTGTGGAGTGTTATGACCACCCAGTTTTAATAGTATATGCTGAGAGATTGTACGCCAAGGACAAGGAGGAAAAGCTCGAAGCTCTAAATCCTGGAGGTTTTTAGTGAAAAATTTGAGATGTTTAGAAGAAGACTCATTCGCCTCGGAATTGCATTGTAGTGCCCGCTAAATCTTAATTATCTGTTGTAGCTGGCTATTCCTTTCATTCCCCAAGGTCAAATTCTTCCCAATTGTCAGTGTTTGATCTCGAATTTCGAGTTGGGAATTGCATTCCAGAGTTTGAAGGGGTTTTGTGGAGGATTTTAGCATTAATTTACGCATTTTGCCCATCGGTTGCCACAAATTCTCAGCGTTTGTGGGAAATTGGGGATGAAAAATCTCTTCTTCAGAGAAATGAAGGGTTTAAGGCTGAGAATTTTGAGACTTTAGCATCAATTGATGACATGCAGAAATAAACACTTGCTAAGAATTCAGGGACAAATGACAACAGTTCCTCGCTCAACTGGCCATGAGTCTCAAAAACTTGGAATAGGGAAACTAGCCTTAGAAAATCCCTTATGCTTCTCTTTCTTCCAACACATGTCATACTTGTTGAGACATGAAAACAATCTAGATGAACTTTCTGTTGA
Organism: Pinus taeda; assembly: GCA_000404065.3. NCBI lineage: Eukaryota > Viridiplantae > Streptophyta > Pinopsida > Pinales > Pinaceae > Pinus > Pinus taeda. Next base: position 3,038 of record APFE030997506.1, read on the forward strand.
ATAAGATGAAGCTTATCGCCATTTGTGCTTTCTCTTCCTTTTGTCATTTCTCTCAGTTGCATCTGAAGAGGAAAGTTCTATTCTATTGAATAAGATGAAGAAGTTATGTTGAATAAATGAAGATCTATGATGCTTGTGCTTTTTCCTCCTTTTGTTATGTTTTTCATTCCCATCCTCTTTCCTGTGTCTACTTTCATGTCATTTCCTTTTCTTCTTATTATTAACCTCCCTTTCCTTTTTAAACTGTTTCTTTTGTTTATGGATCTCTTATTCATCCTCCACTAAATTCTTATCCTTTCTGCACAACGTCATTTCTTCCAGTTCAAGTCCTTCTTCAACTACTTCGTTTCCCTTTCCTTGCCATATCATCTCTCTCAGTTCTATTTTGCTATCTACATCTTTTGTATTTTTTTTGACATTTTTTTTCTTTAAATTTATCAATGTCATATGAATTGCATTTTTTTCACACCAACATTTCTTTTCTTGTTTGTTCCCCATCTTCACTATAGAAGTGCGCGGGTAATTTTCGGGAAGCTGCTTATAAGAATCGAGAAAAGAAGTAAGGACACAAAGATCAAAAATAATCTTTGTTAATTTTATGGCCATATATATGTGCCCCATTTATTTGTGTCTGCTTATAACTTCACTTCGCCATTGTACAGTAATTACATGATCAGACGGAGAATACATGTTTTCGCCGCTTGCCAAATGCAAAACACTGTAATTTGTTTTGATCAAATGCAAAATGAAGAAACTATCATAGCCTCAGAATATTCCATGTCTGGTTCGAATTAGCTGTATGATTATCAACTGTATATTTCAAAAGCAATTTGGATAAAAACAAATTGAATACCAAAGTCAGGGGAGCAAACACGTATTCAGGATCGAGAGTCTTGTCTCTGGCCCTCTAGAGTTATCTTGCCGTTTGGTTTCATTGTAAGAGCAAGCCCATGCAAACCTCTTACAAATATTCTTTTGACTCCACCCGCGATTGTTCAGCCATTGTAATCGTCGACCATTTTCTCTGTGTCACTTACACAACGTAAAACCTTTAATCTTCTTGTGTTCCGTCTCTCTGCGTTTTTCTCCGCAATTTATTTTTTATTAAGGTACATATTTTATCTTTCAAGTTTTGAGATATTTATTTTTTATGAAGGTGCATATTTTATCTTTCAAGTTCTTAGAATTTATTTTTTATTAAGGTGCAACATTCATTGATGTTTTGACAAAATAACAAGGAACATTCTCTAATGAAAGTAAGCTTCCACACTCCAAACTCCAATACCATGTTTGCTGAGGACATTGCTATCCTTACACCTGGGATTGTTGCTAAAAGGAGGAGAGGTAATTTTGTTATTTGCATCTTGCCTCAACCATTTAATGAATTTACTAGGGTTCTTGCAATGTGTGGAAATGTGGAGATTCAACTAAATAAAAATGTAACAGTAGCACATCAAGAAGGATTGCAGACGAAAAATTCCCTTCAGAAAAAAGGTAATAAAGAATATTATCAAATATCATCTGCACCTGCAATTTAGTCCCCAATGCATCGTATTATGTAGATGTCAGGAAAGAAAAGTGAGTGGATTGATGCTCCCCTGAACCATGCTAGAGACTAGCCAATTGCTCTTTAAATAGACTTCTATGAACCCTTTCTGATCCAATTGCACAAGACTATTTTTTGGTTCATCTATAGACGAGACGAAGTGTCCTTTTCAAAATGAGTTTCAAAATTTTAATAATTTAAATTTCTATAATTAAATAAATTATTTTTATTAAATGACTTTTATTAAAAATAATAACAATAATGTTTAGGAAAAACAGCTTACAATTAGTTAATGTTTTAGTTGTAGTGTCAACCACCAATGTAAGTGATTTGTTTTAATATTTGCAAATCACAAATTTCGCCGCTTTTCAATTACCATGTAAAACACTGTAATTTACTTTTTATTTAAATATCAATAGTTTGGTTTTGGTTTTGTTCTTTTAATATCAAATCTGCTGATACATGATGGTCATCGTGGTTAGTGCCTTCGTCACTAGTAAGCTTTATATATGCTTGCCTATCTATAGAGATTTCTTCCTTTTAATAATCCTATCGGTCTCTCTTTTGTACCTTGTGGATTAGCGAATTGATTTAGTCAAACTAAGTACAGAGGATCATGATCTTCGATTTCCATTGGGTATTTGGATTGGTGAATTGATTTATTTTCCTGATTTGGGTTGAATGTATAGTTTTTGTATTATTGGAGTCAAGTGATAAAGCTTTCATCCTTTGGTCTAAAAGAAGGAACTCGAAAGACCACATTCAATTTTTATATTTTTAGTATTTTTATGTTTTGATTGTGGGTCATGTTTTGCATGTCTTATATTTGCATTTAATCTTAGCATCTTGATAGCTTGTTTCAAATCATGGGTTCCTTGGATTTTGTGTAGGTATAACATGGTTTTGTTCTTTCTATTCAAGTTCATTCCCAATGTTTTGATTATAATTCTTGATAACCTTCAAGGTTTTAGGGATATTGTTTATATGTTATGACAATAGCTACAACTTGGGGTTTTCTATGGATCTTTCAAATTTTTATTTTAATAATATAGAACATTACAAGTTTCCCCTTAGCAAAATTTATTTTCCTACATGCTAACCTACCTCAATTTATAAATAGCCTCTTTGTGTAGTCATTCTATAAAATCTATTACATTTCACTAGCAATGCATATGAACTAGCACATTAATTTATTCATGGTCTAATTTCCCTTTCTACAAATAAATTGTTTACATTCTTCTAGGTTTGAGATAATCATAATGACTTAGAATTTCGAATTATCTCTTTCTCTCTTCATAATTCTATCGTCAAATATCTTATAGAGAGAAGAAAATATATTTTGAAAATGAATTACATGTTATTTATGGCATACCATCGTTGCAACAAGGGTGTGTGTGTGTGTGTGTGTGTGACAGAGAGAGAGTGTATGTGTGAAATCATTAACATCCACTTGAATAAAAAACTATTGATGGGCTTCTAGAAAAGCTCATTTATGTCAATTTTAAGTTGTCACAAAAGAGACAATGTTCCATATATTTGTTTCATTTTTTTTCCTATTCACAATCCATGCAAACAAGCATAAATCAACAAAAACATATAGTTAAACATGGTTGCATTTATTCTACAACCATACATGTAATTTGAAGGCATGGATGTGTGTTTTGGTAGGTCATAAACATTTTCTTTGTTTTGACATTACTTGTTGTGTCTCTTTTATATCCCTATTGTCTCTACTAATCAAAATATAATTATAAATTCATACAAAATAGAAAAAAGCATGGAAAGAAGTTTCGTTTACCAAGTTTAGATTGTAGTAAGATGTTCCTACTTGTTACCTCAATTTTGTGATTTCTTGTAATGTATTTTCTTAGAAATCCTAATTTTGGTTCTCATCTCAATGAACCTCTATATTTTCCTTGGCATGCAACAAATATTTCCATATGCATTGTTCTTATTACAATTGATTTGAAAATGATTTATTCTTATTTTATGTTTCCAAATTTCCTACCTATATCTTGTTACAATCATGAGTGTTGCAATTGTCAATTGTTTGACAACCTCTTCCTCTCTTTTCCAATGCCATTACTATTCCAGTATGTTGTAGCTTTCGAGTAATTTTTTTTTTTTTCATATACGTAGGGAGATTTTTATAATGTTCTACTATAGAAAACATGAAAAAGGTGGTCCCCCCACCTCCCTTCACCCCTCCCTTGCCCCCACGCCCTAGAGAAAGCCTAAAATAAATAAATAAATAAAATAGGGAAAGGCCAATAAAATCACAATAACAAGAAATAAAAAAATGTAGAAAAATAAACTCATCAATATTTTTTTAAACATAAATAATTTATTTTTCTACTAAAGAAAAGAGTGGAGTGAAACCATACCATCAAGAATTTTACTACAAAAAAATACAGATGAATCTATTGAAAAACCTCCATAATGTTAAAAACAATGTTAGAATTTTTTTCCTTCACTATCTATTTCATAAATCTAGGACTACTATTCACTCCGTATTTTATAATTTTTTACAAAATGATCAATACAAGTTATAGGCTTGTAATGCATCACAAATCTAGACATTATTGTTACCATTCCCAAAATGGGTAGCCTTATTTCTTCCTAGAACTAATGATAACATAGATGGATTTTCTCTTTTGGCATGTTGATATGGTTGTTCCATAATGTATTCTTCCATATCCTCTACAAGTGCTAATTTCCAAATGTAACTACATAAATCACTAGTGAAGAAGAATGCCCCAACTCTACAGACCCAAGATAATTATCCAACTCCAAGTGCCTAACTAATGGGGGTGATCAACCTCTGCACTTACTTCCTCATCCACTACACCCACATTTATTGCTCTCCTAGGTTGATTCTTCCAATCAATCAAGGCTATGGATTAGTTCCTATTCAATGTTGCAACATTGTTATGTTTTTCTTAACTCTCCATAAGAGTCGCAACCCAAAAAAACTCCTAAACATGCACAATAGCACACAAACCCCATATTTTATGAACCCACAACACATGGGTTTGCATCGAGTTTAAGTCAACATAATCATATGACCCTGGGTTTAGAGCCCCAACTACATCAAATGGCATTAAGGCCTTTGAGCCCTTGTTATTCAACACTTTACTAAAATCATCCAACTAAATTGTATTTCCTTTGTTCTAATATGAGGTGTTCCCCACAACATTTACAACACTTAATGGCCTCCATCTCTATCCTAGGTAGTTGATACATATAAATATGTAATCTCAAATATCAAACACTAATGGGTTCTTAGAACTCACAACCATGGATTTTTTCCTGAAGTCTCTATACTGAGATAGAAATTTAATTGATGGGAATTTCTCTACTTGTTGGATTCGTTAGTGGAAGAGACTTCCTGCCACTCACCACCCAGCATTCATCAAGGATTACATTATGATGCTCTCTCATAATGTGGCAGTTGTAATGACTATAAATGATGGGAATATTCCCATTTGTTGAGGTTGTTTCTTGATGAGATCAACCGTAATTATTAGTGCTGGAAACTTTCCACAGATCCTTTTGAACTCTCAAATGAAATGTGATGATATCTACAACCCAAGTTCACTTTGGTCCCCTAGGTCTATCGTTACTTAATGGGGGGCGGGAGTCCAATATTGAGACTCTTACTATAGGACCTTTCTTAATGGGAAAACAAAAATCAATAGTATGATTGCAAGAAGGGCCCAATCTAGAGCCCAAATTTGTCCTAGTGCTCCTTTTTCTACCATGTATTAACAATGGTGGGGGGGGGGGGGGGATGTCTTAGAAGAGATGTTGTTTCAAGTATCTTTCTAGTTGTACTCTTTGATCCTTTGTTAATATAGAATCAATAGAATTTTCATCAGAGTAGACTACTTTGATCCAAAACACCCAAAAGAACATAATAAACCCTGAACATGTCAAATATAAATGAGGAGCACAATTCCTAAGAAGAATAATAATAAGTTGTACTATGACTTCTAAGATACTAGGAGAATAACTTGTCAAATATTTCAACCGGAGGCATTGGAGCTTTGTGCAAGGGTAAGTTACTACCAGTCCAGTTAAAATTTTATTCAAGAGATTCTAAGTGCTCTGCTTCTGATTTGCAAATTTAAGTCTTTTATCTTTTTAACATTAACAAGGATATTTACATTAACAATACATGAAAATACAAAAATTCCCCTCATACATTTAAGTGCAGGATATTCTTGATTTGTAATACATTTGTCCAAAGACATGCTGATAGCTTGATATATTCAGCCCGATATAGAGGAAAGTAGTTTCATTATAGTATATACAAAGGTTCAACAATGTACTAAACGATGGGTAAAGCATTTAAGTTTAGAGATGAACTGAAACCTTTTAAAAATTGGAAGAAGAGTTTTCATACTCCTCGTTGTCTTCATCCAGTCCTTTTCGGTTGTCTGACCAATACTGTAGTATGCATTTTTTCCATACGTTGGAACCCCTTGGGCTCCCTTTGGAGTCTTTAAAGATTTCAATTCTGGCCCAGATTTTGTCCACCTACTGCGGCTGTGTCACATTTTGCCTGCGACTTGCCCCATCCTTTCGTTGATGGAGGTGACCTTTAAGCTGTTGCAATTCAGATATTGAATTATCAAAAGATGTGTTTCACTTCTTGTAGATTGTGGTTGACCTTCTGAATCTATTCTAGAGATTGGGGGCAGCATGAGGAAAGTGCTCCCTTGAAACACAAGAAGGTTGTTCAAGTGGCTCTGACACCATAAGGAATTTGAGATGAAGAGGAAGCTTGCCTTCAAGCAGTTAATGTAATCATGACAATTACTTGCCAATTTTCTCTCCTAGCTACTACATTATGGCCCAGTTTGCCGCACCTGGTTGTTAACATTATATTTTAAAGGAAAATCTAATTGGACAAGTACCTTCATAGTTGATTTGTTAATGCTTTCCAAATTAATCTTATAGGATAGAAGTTCCCCCTACATTTTAAATTAGATTTTAGGTATATATGATAGGTTGGAGGATCTTGTTCATGTTTTTTTTGGACTATGCTTCTTCTTGCACTATAGTAGTGAGCATCAACCTCTATCAAAAAGTGACACTACTTACTTTGTTGTGTGTCCGACCAACTTCATATAAACAGGCATGACAGTTAAGCTGGTCTCCTTGTGGGAGTATACAAGCCAATTTTTGTGGGATTTAAAACCTGGAAGCAGCTTTAACAATGCCCATTTTCACTAACCTGGCTTGCCTCTTGTGGCTGGTTCCTGTAATGTTATTGTCTAGCCCTTCCAACTATTGTTTATAAACATCAGAAACTAGCTATCTGGCAAGCATGTCTTCTTTAGTTCCGATTCTCTGATCTAATGAAATTGACATCTTTCATGAAAGTGCCCTTTCATTGTTGTGATCTACACAGCCAGTTCTGATCCAAAAGTTGTTAATTCTCCCAACAATTTATTATTTTCCTTTGTGAAATGTTTCTTGATTCCAATTTTTCCATAAGAAGGAGATGCCTATCAGTTTGATCAGATTCCACTCTTTTTACCTTTCATATCACCTATTTATCCCTAGAAAGGACCCTTTTCTAATGAGGGGAAACAAAAAGTACTTTGCTCAACAGCAATCCATGTCCTTAAAACTTTGGTAACCTCGCAGTTCCACATACTATACTTAACCATTTCTGACTTGTGACAAACCATATAACATCCATTTGTAAATCTAGTATGATGTAGCTGATCCACAAATGCTAAACTACTATGAAGAACCATCCATCCAAGTACACTTCAGAGTTAAAAGAAGACCTTGAATTGTTATTTGGAAATACACTGGGATACAAGGCCCATTAGTTGCTTATCTTTATTCTAAGACATCCCCGCAGTCTCAGTCTTCATGAAGAGGGAATAGAAATACCATGGGAAGGTTAAGTCCCTCATTGATGGCTTGAGAGACTCCGATATTCAACTCATCTGAATACCAAAGAATGGAATGTCAAATCCGTATGTTTCTCATTCGCCATTTTTAATTTTTCAGGTGGGAAAAAAACCTAAATTTGATCATAAAATTACTCCATGGTTATAACACTAGATGCCAACAAAATACTGCTATACATTGCCCAATGGGTTTCTGTTGGTGATATTCCATGCCGGAGTTCGCAGCTGGATAATGTATGTGATGGTTAACCCATTTGGGAATTAGGTTTCTGCATATCTTTATGGGTAAACTATCTTTTTAATTTATTCTTTTGATCATATATATGACTCACATGAAAATTAAATGGCATCTACTTGGCTTGGCAGTTACAAGTGAGCCTTCCAGTCCTCTTGTAATTCTGCATGCATGAGGTCTCATTGTATTACTATTTACTATGTTTGTTCCATTGTATCAGTTTATTTAGTGGGATGTATCTCCTTTTTTTCATGTTGAGCTTCATGTTGTAACTAATTTCAAGGAAACTGGCATGACACTGATCATGCTAATCAAGCAAAAAGCTACAATTATGAAAAATGATCCCATTTAAATTAGTTGGTGGTTGGAAATTCTTTGAACTCGAGGAGTGATCTACAAGAATCCACAGTAAGTCAGAAGAAAATGCTCCGTAAGATAAGATGATCTAATTTTATTAATGTCCCACAAATTATCATAAATAGATCAATGGGACAAATTATCATAAATAGGTCAATGGGACAAGGATACAACTAGTATGAGTACAATGTGGGAGTGGTAACAAGAATCCACAGTAAGTCAAATGAAAATGCTCCATAAAGTAACATAATATAATTTTATTAATGTCTAACAAATAACCATAAATAGGTGAATGGGACTGAAGGATACAACTAGTATGAGTCTAACAAATAACCATAAATAGGTGAATGGGACTGAAGGATACAACTAGTATGAGTCTAACAAATAACCATAAATAGGTGCATGGGATTGAAGGATACAACTAGTGTGAATACAATGTGAGAGTGCAAATATAATTTTATTAATGTTTAACAAATAACCATAAATAGGTCAATGAGATTGAAGGATACCATTAATATGAGTACAATGTGGGAGTGCAAATGCAACTCTTAGAAAATGCCAAAGTTCAATCTAAGATAACATGAAATGAAATAAAAATTGATACATAATAGGATAGCCACAGTGAAGTTTAGTATTGTTATCCACATGAACATTAACTAAGGAAAAAAAAGGCTGACCATACTTATTGAAAAACAGAATAATACATAATATCAAGTCTTTCTCACCATCTCTTCTCTATTTCAGTGAAATTAATATTTGAAAACCCATCAATCTTTGATGTAAGTTTCATGTCTGTTAAGCAAGTCACATGATGGTTGTTTTGTAGTTTTTCTTTATGTTAGGACAGCTTGATCATTTTGATGAGAAATGAAAGGGTGTCACTCTTCTTAGACACCGGTACCACTATTCAATTAGGAGAACTTTAGAGGTTGTAGACAATTATACGAGAGATTGATTGGATGATCTTTGGGCGCTGAATTACTTCTTAACCAAAATTGGCAGTGAAGGTCAAGTGAACTCATAAGTTATTTTGTTTTCTCTATTCTAAAATTTGAAACTGAATTCAAAACCTTCACTGTTTCCCTGACACATTTGTTCTTCTGGGTACTATTTTGTATGGAGGGTTTTTGCTTGAATCCCCCTTGTTATTTTATTTTTGGATGAACCTAAATAAAATCTTTCCGCATTTCTACTTTCTACTTTTGAGTGTGTAGAAAAAGGTGAATTGATATCCTTCAGTATCTTTCCAAACACCCTAGATTCCTCAGCAGCTGCTAAAAGGTCCCTACTAATAATGTGCCACAGTTTTTGGTAGAAATCAATAGGGAAACCAACAGGCCTGGGGCCCTTACCTATTTCCTTTGAGTACATAACTGATCTCAATTCTTCCTGGACGAAGACCCATGTTTAGTCTGCTATCGGGATTTGAGATATCAAAAGGCTCTGTTAGCAGGTTTTGGTAGTAAGATTTTGCTGCTGTCTTAATACACAGAGTTGATCTGAGTTCTTCTTTCCAACCTTATTCTAGATGTCATGTTTGCTTCTCTTCTCCCTTCGGTAGTTGTGTGAAAGAAAGCAGTTGTCACGGACCAGAGCTTTCCCCTTTCACGTTTCATTCATCAGACAGCACCAGTAGGCTATGATATCCTCATGGCTGTGGCTTTATGGTCCTCAGACCTTTCTATTCTTTTTCCTCATGGCTAAGATCTTGTTTTTAGATATAGAGGTCCATTTTTATAGGAGATTGCTTTTGCACTCCCCTTTGGAGCAATTGTATGTATGGGGAAGGAAAAGCAATTATGATATCATTATTGATTTACCAAACCATTGTTATGTACTTTTTCAAGTCTGAAAATGTGTAACTCGTGGTTTAGCTTGGTACATTCTCTTGTATACCAGTTTACTTTGAATTTGTCAATATCATAAGCCCAGTAGAGATTTAAGTGTATGTCTGCATGGCAGAATTGTTTGCATGGCAAAACTACATTGGGCTTGAACTTTTCTAAAAAATTAAGTTGTATTTAAAGGAATATGGTGTCCAAAAAGCATAGAACTCTAAAGCGCAATAATAAAGCTTATCAGAATATAACAATTTAAATCGTATGTGCTTTTCTAGACTCAAAAATTGCTTTAGAAAAAAAATAAAGTGCAAAATACAATAGCAAGGATTAGGAATAAAAGGACAGATAAAATAGAGAATTTCAATCTCAGCAAAATAAAGTGCAAAATACAATAGCAAGGCTTAGGAATAAAAGGAGATGATAAAATAGAGAATTTCAATCTGCTAAGAGTGCATTAGGCAATCAAGAAGTAAGATTGGTAATGCGCTATTATGGATGTTTTCAATACTATATATGAGTAGCACGGGAAAAATGAGCTGCCCGAAAAGTCACATTATAGACTATTCCGTGGTATATATTGCGGGGGACGACGGAGATAAATGCACAGTACACAATTGTTTCCTACGTCGAAGCCTTTACCAACGCCCGACTCTTCAAACTTTGTCGGATGCGCCTTAGGAACGCCCAACCCTTGAAGTTTTGTCTGATGCGCCAACCCCTGCATTGCTTCCTTTGTCGGAAGCCCCAGCCGTTGTCTTCCTTTAGCTTTAGACTATCATCCCTAACCCACGACGTCAAAGACGGCAATGTTTCCTACTTGGTAGCTCCTCTAATTCTCTGCACCTGAGAATGTCTAGTTCTTTAAGTGTTGCTGGCAATGCTCCAACCTTCACTAGACGATCAAAACTGTCTATTAGGACACATTGAAGATTGGGGAAAACAGCTTCCAGTTTCCTCGAATCAGTTGCTGTTTCAATCCCCCATCCAACTTTCTTGAATGTCGCTTCTTCTATTGACGGGCATTCTTTTATCTCTAACACTTCAAGATCCTTGATCCCTTCGATCTTCAACGTTTCCAATTGACTCAACATTCTGATGGAATCGTGCAGACATTTCAAGGAGCAGTAGGCGAGCGTCAATTCCTTCAAGCTCCTTAGATCACCCAATGAAGGTGGCAGCGATTCCAAGCAAGAGCTTTTCAATTCCAGAGTTTTCAAACTACTCAGGTTTCCGATTGCACTTGGCAATTCTTTGAACTCAAAGTCCAAACGCAATCTTTGCAAAAACCGTAAATATGCAAGCTGGGCAGGCACTGCTTCAATATTCTCACGAGCTGAAGGAGAGAAGCCTCCTGAAAGAGACAAGTCTTCAAGTGTGGTGATCTTTTCCAAGGTTTCGATCGAGATGGTCAACTGTTTGCAA
>APFE030997511.1:0-12769 GCA_000404065.3 Pinus taeda
CCAACCTAATATAGGGTGCAAACAAAAATTTCTCGGCGCGCTGCCCCGAACCCCGTAGAGGGGGGGCTACCCACCGCCCTCAAACCCCTTGGACAGGGGGGGCTACCACCCCCCTGTGACCCCCCCGTTGCGCAATTGGCGCAACAAAGGGGGGGCTCTGCCCCCCCTCTAACCCCCCGGTTCACTACGTAGGTTAGTCGTGGAAAGAATATAACACAACCCAACAGTACCCTATCTATTTTTCAAACATGGAGATAAAACATTGTGACGTTACACAATACTTCATCCATATTTTTCATAAACATATATTTGTTCTATTTTATTGCAAATTATAAATGAAATTATAATAATACATGTTAGCTTTCGAAAAATGAGAGAGATAAATCCATACATGTTAAAGTGGATTAATGTGTGAGTCTTCATGGACATTTCTTCTTTTTCCATTGATTTAAAATGTATTTTTGACATGCTTGATAAGTAAACATACATTACATAAATCCTACATTCTTTGAAGGATCTTCATTTCTCTAAAATTATTTGGGAGATCGAGTTTAATTAGTCTAAAATGTTTGATGATAATATACTATTCAAAATATAAAAATAGAAGAAATTTTGTAATATTCCAAGTATTCCATGAACCATTAATATAAGGTGTATAGGAAAAATATTTTTAACAAAAATCCCTCACTTAACCTATGAATTTATTTAGTAACAACCCTTATATTTAATGAAAATGTCATATTCGTTTGCAAATGTGGATTTATACAATTTTATCTTGAGCACATAATTGGGATACAATCAATTTTTTGTATCCTAATTATAGATTTATATTATTTGTATTTTCTTTTTAGAATTTATTCAATTTTATACATACATACATAACAAATTGGAAAAATTCAACACAAAGAAAAATATTTTTTCAATTTTTATTACCTAGTAATAATACTTGGTGGATCCAAATTATTCAAAAATCAAAGATAAATTCAGAGAGAATATTTCATTAACATCTAACAACTACCGATCAACTGTAAAGTAAGCAATAATTCTAACACATGTTCCATTTGTAATATTCCCATCTAGCCTACGTGGCATAACTATTTTCTTAACATAAAGTAAATTATTTAAATCCTGATTTCTTGATACAATGAAGAATTTAGTGTTCAATATGATGAAAGCTACAGTAGAGTAATTAAAATTATATTATGTTTTAATTTAATTATCACACAACATTCACAATTAACATCGGTTCATCTTTTTTTTATTGAATATGTAAATATAAGTGAAAGTTGTATATGCTTATGACCACATGTAACAATGGTCTTATGTTCTTCCAAATGGTTTTGGTTGAAGTTTTTTATGAGAATTTAGTTAATATACACTACAACGCTTTTTGCAAAATTATAATACAATAGAATTGGAATGCAGTACAATTGTTCAAGAATAACTCAGATAGTGTAGGAACTAGTTTCAAATCTAGGTTTTGAGTTTTTGATTGAGGTGAAGCTTCCTATGAGAGCTTAGCCAACATAGGCTGCAACTCTTCTTGGAAAATTGCAATGTAATAGAATTGCAATGCAATCCACTTGTTAAAGAATAACTAAGATTGTGCACGAATGAGTTTCAAATTAAGGTTTTGAGTTTTAAATTAAGGTTTAATTAAAAATAGCGAAATTAGTTCCAGATTTAGGTTTTGATTTTTAAATTAAGATTTAATTAAAAATAGCCAAGGTACATACTTATCTTATAAAGATGGAAGTAAACAACTCGTTGCTCTAAGTGATTGAAGATTTTGTATAAAAAGGTTTGATTTCTTTGAATATTACAATAATATTACAATAATAAATTTTATATTAAGAATACATATATTGAAAAATATAATTAATTAAATAATAAGTACTAAGAATCTATATTTTCAAATAAAAATTAACATATTAAAAAATAATTCCACCATATAATATTAACTAATATATGAAATCACGCTCAATAAATCTATTATTAGTAAAATAAAATTAATAGAATATGTTTAATACATATACCCTATAAAATTAGGTTTATCATTAATATATTATTATCTATAAATACAAATATTACATATCATTTCATTCTCTTTATTTATACTAGTTAGTATACTTACATATTTTCATATTATTTTACAGTGAATGATAATTCAGTTATCAACGATTGAATGTTATACCAACAAACAATCTACATTAAAAAAATGCAATATAAATAATTAATTATGTGTTCTCAAATGCAATTGCGAATAGCTTCCTCAACATTGGAGCAAATGAGGTTAGGGTGTCCCAAACACAAAATTACAAAAAATAGTCTACGTATGAAAAATACCTTCCTAGTTAAGATCTATTTCTAATTTAATTAAAATTGATCACCATTAGACTAGAATAGATAGGTCTTTCAAAATTGTAGACATTCATCTTTTTTTGTTATTTGTGTTTAAATCTCGAAAGAAAAATTAATTACCTAGCGATAGGTGAGGAGATGAATATTGGTATCAAATGTGTGAACAAAAGTATAATGGGGTAGTAAAAGTATAAATAAATGCTATCCATAGTTGTAGAAAATAATTATAAACAAGACTTTGAAGGAAGTGCTCAGCATTTCAAATGTGAGAAAAAAATTATCCGTAAATGTTATTCATAGATAAGGAAATAATTATCCTTAAATGTATCTATCACAACAAGGAATAATGGAGAGAACATGTCCTTGCAGGGTAGAGAACCGCTGCTACAGGTTCTTCATTTTCGTGTCGATGACAGATTATAGATCCTCTCACATATCGAATCCCATAAACTGAGATTTATGTATATGTATAGTCTCATGATGTACAACAAGATTTAACTTCGAGTATTACTGAGAGATTTAAGGGAGTTTATTCGTACGAAAATATTTATACACTCAAGCTATAAAGCAAAGGAAAATATCCGTCTTACAGGATTTGATATGGCTGGTATATGTATTACAACAATAATTTCAAATGTAGCTTAATAATATTATAGATCTTGTAATTAGCTTTGAAATTTATAAAACTAAATCTAATAATAAATAGTCTAATAAATAGTCAAGGTGTAAATTGTAATTAAGTTGCATAGTAGAGGAGAGTTAAATTAGGAATAAAGGTAAGCTTTCTATTTCTACAAACACAAGTGAGGTAAATCCATGGAAAAAATTGTGTTGGGAGTCAATCAACTAACGAAATAGTCCGATTATGTTGATAGATATAAAAACACCTTTTAATTCCACATGACAAATTAAGGCTGTTAAACATGATGGATTGATTAAACTAGCATGAAACAAATAAAAATATAATTGAATAAGGATAGAGAATAATAAAATATATGATAAATACCTAAAAATAATTAAACTACAAATTAGTTCAATTATTAAACTAGATTAAACCAAATTCATTGCAAATTCATGCAGCCATTGTGTGGAAAATATTGAATGAGAATGGAAAGTATTACATACGTGTAGCTCCAATTTGTCTGGTGAAAGATGTTACAAGATTTGCATCATATTAAAGTCTCATCTCTCCTCTTTTTTCTATTGAGCTCATCCATAAAATCAACATTAACATCCTCCTACAACTTAGGATGACATGGACAGGGGACCCAAAAATGAACACACGATCAAATTGACAGAAAATAATGATATATAGATGGAATTCGATGCCATCCATGTATACGGTCATTGATAAACATACATGTGTTTCTTTATAAATTACCTGCAATCTTACATAGTTTTGTGGACTGTCGCCAAAATCCATGTTGAATGCATGATCCACAATATCTGAGATTTCTTCACTCACAATATTCATAATCGGCCCATTCCACTATTCCCCACTTTTTTATCGACAATCAATTGCTCCCGCTCCCATGGACGATACCAATATATCATCCACCCCATTAACAGAGGCAAAGTCAACCTTATTATTCAACACATGAGTAATGGCTGCCACTACAAGACTGTTCATCACGAACCCTCCACCTATTCCCACAATTGTTGTTTGCCCATCCACAGACTTAATGGGAATAGGCATCTAAAATCCTGGAGAGCACATGGTCACATGACAAATTTCCCACATACTAAAATTGTAATTCTCCATGTGCTTTGCGCATGCCTCTGTGAACAAGAACGGTGAACTGTTGCGTAAATCATAGCACGGTACGAGAATTGGGTTCAGTGTGTCTCTCAATATTAATGGTCACCCATTTCTACTTCAGAATAGCCTATTCATATTGATGTAGCCGCTTCCTTGAGCCTCAGGATTAACCTGCCCAGCAACCCACATGATGATGGCATTTTATTATTAACATGTGTTCCCCTTTTTTATAATGAAATCCATCGTCTCTTGGTTTTGTAAAGAGCTCTGTCGTTTTCACCATTTCCAAATAAAACACTCCTCTCCCACTTCCTTCAGCGATTATATTCCCTTCCCAGGCCCTTTGAATCTTTCATTGACTCCAAGGTTTCATGGCTTCCATTATATAAATTCAAGTGGCCATTATTAGTGTAACTCAGAGTTTTCATAGTTTCCCTAATATAAACGCAAATGGCCATTATTCAAGTTTGATAAATTGATTTATTGTAATATGTTGCTTTTGTCAGGGAATATGCTTTTGTGCGAATATGCCTATAGCAAACTCTACAGTAATGGAATCTGTCCGAGATTATAACAAACTACACACGCCCATTACTTGGCATAAATTCATTTGAACTTTGGATGTTATCCAAGCACCCACTACTCTCGGTACCTGTCACATAGGACAACCACTCCTTGGGCATGTTCGTTTAAATTCGTTTCAACGGTTCCATAACACAATACAATATAATACTTATCGTAATGATTCCATGTAGTGAAGTAAAATTATCTTACGACTGCTTAGAGATGTGTTGCTTGTGAACAAGATCAAATGTTGTGTACCAAAAGTGCTCTGAGAAATACAGAAATTCAAGAGTATGATAAAATTTGGATGGACACGCAATGTATGTACTAATACTGAAGTAATATATGTACTAAATATTATAAAATATTTAGGGTTTAGGGTTTAGCAACTGAAGTGTTATAAAATGATTTGGTTTTATGGTTTAGGGTTTAGAGATTAGGGTTTAGGGTTTAATTTTTTTTAAATGCTTAGCGTTTGGGGTTTGGAGTTTAGGGATTAGGATTTAAAATGTTATAAAATTCTTAGGGCTTAAGTTTATGGTTTATAACACTAGTAAATATTCTTATCGTTTATAATACTTTAGTAAATCTCCTTGGGGTTTAGCATGCGAGTTTAGAAAAACCTAGTAAATGATTTTAATAAACACTTAAAAAAAGTTATAAAATTATTTTTAAAATGTCATAAAATTCTTCAGTTTTAGATTTTATAACACTATTAAATAATTTTAAAAAAACTTTGAAAAAGCTACAAAACACTTGCCAAAATGTTATAAAATGCTTATGGTTTAGGGTCTCTGGTTTAGGGTTTATAACTCTTTAGTAAATGCTTTTAACAAACAATAAATTTATTTTACCAAAGGCTTGTTAAAATGTTATAAAATTCTTAGGGTTTAGGGCTTACATTTTAAAACCTAAACTCTAAGCATTTTATTACACTTTTAAGAAGCATTTTATAAATTATTTTAAGTGTTTATTAAAAGCATTTAATAATGTGTTATAAACCCTAAACCCTAAACCCTAAGCATTTTATAACATTTAAAACCCTAAGCCCTAAACCCTAATAATTTTATAACATTTTAAACCCTAAACCCTAAGCATTTTATAAAATTTTAACAAGCCTTTGGTAACTTTTTTTTAAAGTGTTTATTAAAAACATTTACTAAAGTGTTATAAACCCTAAACACTAAACCCAAAGTATTTTTTAACATTTTAGAAAGAATTTTATAAATTTTTTAAAGTGATTATTAAAATAATTTACAAAAGAGTTATAAACCATAACTGCTAAACCCTAAACCCTAAGCATTTTATAGCATTTGAAATCTTAAACCCTAAACCTTAAACCCTCAACACCAAGAATTTTATAACATTTTAAAAAGCGTTTTGTAACTTTTCTTTAAGTTTTTATTAAAATCATATACTAGAGTTTTATCAACCCTAAACCCTAAAATGCATTTTATAACATTTTAAACCCTAAATCCTAAGAATTTTATAAAATTTAACAAGGACTTTGTAATTTTTTTTAAGTTCTTATTGAAGGCATTTACTAAATTGTTATAAACCATAAACTCGAAACCCTAAACCATAAGCATTTTTTGACATTTTAAATTTTTGTATATTTTTTAAGTGTTTCTTAAAAGAATTTTCTAAAGTGTTATAAACACTAAACCCTAATCATTTTATAACATTTTAAATCCTAAACACTAACCATTTTATCCATTTTAAGAAGCATTTTCTAAATTGTTTTAAGTGTTTATTAAAATCATTTAATAAAGTGTTATAAACCGTAAACCCTAAACCCTAAAACCTGAACCCTAAGTATTTATTTTAAACCATAAAACTTACACATTAAGAATTTTATAACATTCTAGAAACCATTTTGTAACTTTTTTCAAGTGATTATTAAAAGCATTTACTAAAGCATTATAAACCCTGAACTCCAAACCCTAAAACTTAAGCATTTTATAACATTTTGAAAATAGTTTTGTAACTTTGTCCTAAATGTTTATTAAAACCATCTACCAAGGTGTTATAAACCCTAAACCCTTAGAATTTTATAACATTTTAAACCCTAGACCCTAATCCCAAAATACAACATTTCATACATTTTCACAAGTGTTTTGTAACTTTATTTAAGTGTTTATTAAAATAATTTACTAAAGTGTTATAAACCCTAGACCCTAAGACCTAAACTATAAACCATAAACCCTAAACTCAACACCCTAAACCGTAAGTATTTTATAACATTTTAACAAACCTCTTGTAACTGTTTTTAAGTGTGCATTTACTAAAGCTTTATAAACCCTAAACCATAATCCCTAATGATTTTATGACTTTGTAAACCCTAAACCCTAAGAATTTTATAATACTTTGACCAGCGTTTTGTAAATTTTGTTTGTGTTTATTCAAAGCATTTAGTAAAGTGTTATAAAAGCTAAACACAAAGGATTTTGTAACGTTTTAAACCCTAAACCCTAAGACCTAGACCTTAAGAATTTTATAAGACTTTAAAAAGTGTTTTATAACTCTTTTTAAAGTGTTTATTAATAGCAGTTACTAAATTGTTATAAATCTCAAACTCTAAACACTTAGCATTTTATAACATTTTAACAAGTGATTTATAAATTTTATTTAAGTGTTTATTAAAAGTATTTAATTAAGTGTTATAAACCCTAAACCCTAAAATCTAAGCATTTTATAACATTTTAAAAAGTGTTTCGTAACTTTTTTTAATACCTTAACCTAAACCTAAACACTAAACCTTAAAAGAATTTAATAAAGTGTTGTAAACAATAGAACTTAAATCCTAAAAAGGTTTACTGATGTGTGATAAAACCTATTCCTTGAAACATAAGCATTTTAAAACATTTTAAGCCCTAAACACTAAACCATAAATTCCAAACCCCAAATCCTAAGCATTTTAAAAAATTTAAAACCCTACACCCTAAAACCTAGACCCTAAGGATTTTATAACGTTTTAAACCCTCAACTCTTAAACCAATACCCTAAACACTAAAAATTTTATAACCTTTTAACAATTATTTTGTACAAAAGTTTTAAGTGTCTATTACAATAACTTACTAAAGTGCCATAAACCCTAAACCTTAATCCCTAAACCCTAAACCCTAAGAATTTTACGAAAATTTAAAAATGTTTTGTAACAATTTCCAAGTGTTTATTAAAATTATTTACTAAAGTGTTATAAACATTAAACCCTAAACCCTAACCATTTTATAAATTTTTAAAGCCTAAGAGTATTATAACATTTTAACAAGTGTTTTGTAACTTTCTTTACCTGTTTATTAAAATCATCTACTAAAGCTTTATAATCCCTAAAACCTAAACCCTAAACCTTAAACCATAAACATTTTAGAATATTTTAACAAGTGTTTTTAAACACTTCTTTACGTATTTACTAAAAGAAGTTACTAAATCATTATAAAGTCTAAACCCTAAACCCTGAACCCTAATAATTTTATAACATTTTAAACCCTAAGCCTTTTATAACATTTTAACAAGTGTTACAAACCCTAAACCCTAAACTCTAAATCCTAAAACCTCAACATTAAAAGCTTTTACTAAAGTGTTATAAATCATAAACCCTAAACCCTAAGAGAATTTACTAAAGTGTTGTAAACCCTAAACCCTAGAAATTTAGTAACATTTTAAACCCTAAACACTAAGCATTTTATAGCATTTCAACAAGTGTTTTCTAACTTGTTTTTAAGTGTTTACTAAAATCCTTCGAAAAAATATTATAAACCTTAAACCCTAATCATTTTATAAAATTTCAAACCCTAAACCCCAAACCCTTAACCCCAATCCCTAAGCATTTTAAAACATTTAAAATCCAAAAACCTAAAGCCTAAACCCTAAGAATTTTATAACATTTCAATCCCTAAATCCTACAACCTAAACCCTAAACTCTAAACCTTAAACCCTAAATGCTTGACACTTTATAACATTTTAACAAGTGTTTCGTAGTTGTTTTTGAATGTTTATCAAGAGCATTTATTGAAGTGTTGTAAACCTTAAACCCTAAACACTAAACCCTAAAACCTAAGAATTTTATAACCTTTTTTAAGTGTTTTGTAACCTTTTGTTAAGTTTTTATTGAAGTAATTTAATCATGTTTTACTATCCCTAAACCCTAAAGTTACACATCAATTTGGTGCTATGACACTTGATCAGTTTATGGATATTTTTACCATCTATGAACATGTTTAAACTAGCTCCCTTAGAAGTCAAAGAACTCAATATATTCTGAAATGCATGAGAAATTTGGGTCAAATAGATCTCACACCTTGTTAAGTTCCATCTCCACCGATTTCTCTAGAGTTTCCTGCGTAAGCGCTGAAATTGAATCTGAGAACAACATAAAGCTGCACTCTGTCTATAACTATAAAACCACGTAAGTGAATTCTAGAAAGTAAAAATAAAAAGTACATCCTAGAAACATAGTTGGTGGAGTATTTCCCATCTAAATGCTTCCAAGTGATGACTATTCAAGCTATAATCCTCTCAAGATGAATTACCAACCCTTTTCTCTTGCTAACCTCATCCCTCAATAAACGATGTTCATCCTCTTCTTAGGGATATAAAACTTCCTCCCCTTTGGTACATAAGAGGACTAGAGGTTTGACAGATGGAAGGAGGTAATTATTCAAACAATATAAACCTATGTTGTTAGTTTGAGATTGGAGAGCTTGTCATCTAAGAAGGATATTGAAGGCATTTGGGAGGGACCTCACGACATCAAGGCAAAGGTTGTAAGGATCCTCTCATCTTCTCATTAATCGAAATGAGAAATTTCTCTCATCAAGATTTTATATTTTGTGAATGATGAATGATTTGTAATTATTTATTATATTTATTAAGGCAAATTCAATCCTTAATTTCCTGGATAATAGGGATAAGTTGTTTGGATTATTATATCACATGTTCTTTTGATCCTTTTATGGTTTATGTTTGAACGTCCTATCAAGCATTGAAGAATTGCATTAGGTCACAGTAAGGGATGTTAATGAGGCATTTCGTAAAACCAGTAAGAGGTTTATCCATTAGTTATACTACTTATAATTTGAACAAGTTCAACTTTGGGAAAGAGTCAGCTCATTTGTCATGATTGTTTCTAGTTTCCATCTACGACCTAGGGAGATCACTCTTGTCTGCAATAGGGATTGTCTCGTGTAACACCTAAACCCTAAACCCTAACCTATAAACCCTAAGCATTTTATAACATTATAAATCCTAAATCTTAAACCCTAGGCATTTTATAACATTATAAACCCTAAATCTTAAACCCTAAGCATTTTACAACATTTTAAGAAGTTTTTTGTCACCTATTTTTAAGTGTTTAATAAAATAATCTACTAAAGTGTTATAAACAATAAACGCTAAACAATAAACCCTAAACCATAAATCATAAGCATTTTATAACATTTAAAAAAAAATTGTAACTTTTTTTAAGTGCTTATTAAAATAATTCACTAAAGTGTTATAAAAACTAAACCCTAAAACATATACTCTAAACAGTAAAAAAATTATAACATTTTTACACCATAAACACTAAACCTTAGGCACTTTATAACATTTTAAAAAGTGTTTCACAAATCATTTTTCATTGTTTATGAAAAGCATTTAATAAAGTATTATAAACCATAAACCCTAAAACCCAAGAATTTTATAACATTTTAAACCCTAAACCCTAAACAATAAACCTTAAGAATTTTATAAGATTTTAATAAGTGTTTTGCAACTTTTTTAAAGACTTCATTAAAAACATTTAATAAATATTATAAAACCTAAAGCCTAAACCCTAAACCCTAAGCATTTTATGACATTTTAACAGGTGTTTTGTAACTTTTCTTTAAGTATTTATTAGAAGCATTTAGTAAAGAATTATAAACCCTAAACCCTAAACATAATAAAGTGTTATAAACCCTATACCCTAAGAATTTTATAACATTTTAAAAGGTGTTTTGTAACTTTTTTTATGTGTTGATTTATACAATATGCTAAAGTGTTATAAACCCTAAACCCTAAACCCTAAACTCAAAAAATTTTATAACATTCTAAAAATGGTTATGCAACTTTGTTTTAAGTGTTTATTAAAACAATTTAATAAAGTGTTATAAAACCCAAACTCTAAAGACTAAAACCTAAACCCTAAGCAATTTATAACATTTTAAATGCTAAACCGTAAACCCTAAACGATAAGCATTTTATAACTTTTTAAAAAGCATTTTGTAATTTTAAAAAGCATTTTTTTAAGTGTTTATTAAAAGAATTTACAAAAGTAATATAAAAGATAAACCATGAACCCTAGGAACTAACCATTTTATAATATTTTTTTAAGTGGTTTGTAACCTTTTTATAAGCATTTATTAAAAGCATTTACGAATGTCTTATAACCCTTAAACCCTAAACCATAAACACTGACCCATAAACCCTAACCATTTTATAACATTTTAAACCATAAACCCTAAACCCTAATCATTTTATAACATTTCAAAACATAAGCGCTAAACTCTAAGCATTTTATAACATTTTAACAAGCCTTTCGTAAAACAAATTTAGTTTTTATTTAAAACATTTACTAAAGTGTTATAAACCATAAACCCCAAACCCTAAACCCTAATAATTTTATAAAATTTTGGCAAGCATTTTCTAGCTTCTTTTAAAGTGTTTATTAAAAGCATTTAATAAAGTGTTATAAACCCCAAACCCAAACAATTTTATGACATTCTAAAAATTATTTTGTAACATGTTTTAAAGTGCTTATTGAAATCATTTACTAAGTTGTTATAAACCCTAGAAATATTTACTAAAGTGTTACAAACCCTAAACCTTAAACAACTAGACTCCAAACCCCAAACCCTAAGCATTTAAAAGAATTTAAAACCATAAAACATAAACCCTAAACCCTATGAATTTTATAACATTTTAACAAGTATTTTGTAACCTTTTTCCAAGTGTCCATTAAAATAATTTACTACAGTGTTCTAAACCCTAAACCCTAATCTCTAAACCCTAAAACCTAAGAATTTTGCAACATTTTAAAAAACATTTTATAACTTTTTTTTAATTGTTTATTGAAAGAATTTACTAAGTTGTTATAAACCCTAAACCCTAAACCCTAAAGCCTCGGCATTTGATGAAATTTTAATAAGGTTTCTGTAACTTTTTTTAATTGTTTATTAAAAACATTTACTAGAGTGTTATAAACCCTAACGCCTAAACCCTAAACCCTAAAACCAAAGCATTTTATAACATTTTGATTGTTAAACTCTAAATAGTTAACATTTTATAATATTTTAACGAGCATTTTATAACTATCTTTAAGTGTTTATTAAAAGTAGTTACTATATCATTATAACTCTAAATCCTAAACCCTAATAATTTTATAGCATTTTAAGCCCTAAAACCTAAACATTGAACCCTAAGCATTTTATATCATTTTAACGAGTATTTTAGAACTTTCCTTTAATTTTTTATTAAAAGCATTTATTCAAGTTTTATAAACCCTAAAAACTAAACCCTAAGAACTAAAAACTAAAACAAAAACCTTAAAATCATTTACTAAAGTGTTATAAATCATAAAACCTAAACCCTAATAGCATTTACTAAAGTGTTATAAATCATAAACCCTAAAACCTAAACCTAAAATCGTAAGAATTTTATAACATTTTAACAAGTGTTTTGTCACTTCTTTTAAGTGTTCATTAAAAGCATTTACTAAGGTGTTGTAAATGGTAAACCATAAACCCTAAACCCTCAACATTTTATAACATTTTAAACCTTAAATCATAAACCCTAAACACTAAACTGTAAACCCTAAACCATAAACCCTTAGCATTTTATAACCTTTTAACAAGTGTTTTGTCACTATTTTAATGTTTATTAAAAGCATTTACTAAAGTGTTGTAAACCTTAAACCCTCAACCCTAAAACCTAAGCATTTTATAACTTTTTAAAAGTGTTTTGTAACCTTTTTAACTGTTTATTAAAACCATTTACCAAACCATTATAACCCCTAAACCCTAAAACCTAAAACCTAACTCGTAAACCATAAGCGTTTTAAAGCAT
>APFE030997520.1:0-12357 GCA_000404065.3 Pinus taeda
TCCTTCTGTGCAAAACCTTTTGCCACAAGCCTAGCGTTGTGCTTGTCAAGTGAGCCATCAGCTTTGTACTTGTTCTTGTAGACCCACTTGCAGCCAATTGGTTTGGTTCCAAATGGAGGATCAACCAGCTTCCAAGTGTCGTTCTTATGAGGGCATCATACTCCTTTTGCATCGCTTCTTTCCATTCATCATGAGAAGCAACTTCTTTAAAGGAAGTTGGTTCAAAATCTGTAGACAAGTTCAAATCACAATCATAAGAAACATCCATATCAACAGGTGAATTAGAGTCATCTACATCACCTCCATTTTTCCGTTTTGAATTTCTGGTTCCTGTCTTTCCAACTTCATCAGGATGAACACTTTCAAGTGTATTTGTCAGCCACTTTGGGGGACCTTTCTCAGATGGTCCAGGTTGTTCCGTTGATTGAGTTGGGATTGAGTCTCCCAATTCTAGCAATTACATCACTTAAAGCATCATCCGTTGTTGGAGTTTCATGCGGGGGAGAGTGTTCTTCGGAAGAATATTCCACATGTTGATCTAGTATAGGAATCCCCCCTTCAATATGTGGAATCTGATTATCAAATTCTTGAAATGATTTTGCTTTTCCGAATCTATCCAAGCGATCAAGTTTCCGCTCAACAACATTGTCAGTTTTGGATGATTCAAGAAAAATTACATCTCTAGATACAACAAACTTCTTATTTACTTCATCATAGAGGTGGTATACTTTGGACGTGTTTGAATACCCCAGGAAGATACACTTACGACTTCTAGCACCAAGTTTATTTCTATGTACCTTTGGTATCAAAACATAACAAGTGGAACCAAAGACCCTGAGATGTTTAACAGAAGGAACATGTCCATACCACATTTCATAAGGAGTCTTGTTTCTTATAGAATTAGATGGACATCTATTCTTTATATATGCAGCACATAGAACAGCATTAACCCAAAACATTATCTTTACATTTTTGAAGAAAAGCATGGATCGTACCATATTTAAGATTGTCCTATTCATTCTTTCAGCTACACGATTCTGTTGGGGATTATAAGGCACCGTTGTTTGATGTTTGATCCCATGTTGGAAAAGATAGTTATCAAATTCATTTGATGTGTATTATTTTCCATTATCAGTGCGAATAGACCCAATATGATATTGTGCATCATTTTCAATCCATTTATGAAAATTCTTGAATGTTTGAAAAGCATGAGATTTGTTCTTCAATAAATAAACCCAACACATTCTGGTGTAGTCATCAATAAATGTCATGATATATTTATTTCCATTTGCATAAGAAACAGGCATTGGACCACATAAAGCTGAATGAATAAGTTCAAGCTTCCTATGTGCTCTTGAATGTGAGTCATGAAATGACTGTTTGCTATGCTTTCCTAGAATGCAAGCATCACATTGCTTAAGGTTTCTAGGAATTGTAGGCAAACCAGCAACACCATTTTTCTTCAATAAACGGAGACTGTCATAGTTTAAATGTCCAAATCTAGCATGCCATAATAAACTTGATGGAAGTGTACCTTCTTCATGATGAGAAATATATGAGAAATGTTGTGCATGAGCATATGTTCCTTGCAGTTTGAAAAGTCTTTCTTCTTCTATTCCCCTCATGACAATTGAGTGATCAGATGCTTTTCTCACCTCAAGCTTGCCATCAAACATATGAATGGAGTGACCTTGCTGGCGGATGTGGACCAAGAACATCAAGTTTCTCTTGAGCTGTGGGAGATATAGAACATGATCAAGAAGAAAGTCTGAGAGACCAGGCAGTTTAAGCCTGATTGTGCCAAGCCCTGATGGCTTGATTTTTAACTGATCTGCAAAGTAAACTACTCCATCAACATTGTAGTGAAATCTTCAAAAAGGTCTTTGCTATGAGTCATATGACAGGTTGCGCCTGAATCAAGCAGCCAGTCATTTTTCCAGGAAGCAAGTGAAGTGTTAAACAAATCTTCATTTACTCCAATGTTACATTGTGCCTCAATATAGTGAGCGGATTCAGGTGCTTTACCTTTGTCTGTATCATCAGTTTTACATTTCTGTTGGTTTCTTCTCTGCTCAATTTTGTCCCATGGTAGCTTGCATGTAGAGGCATCATGTGATCCATTTCTTTTGCAGCGAATACAATGTAAATCTGCCTTTTCTCCTTGAGGATGTCTGCCCCCCTGCCTCTGAAGTATCTTCCTCTTCCTCTTCGTCCACCTCTTCCTCTTGTAGAATCTTGAGCAGGATATTTTTCTTTATTAGCCATGCATACAGTCTCTTCAGAAGATTCAGGGACTGTTTTCTTTCCAAAGGCTTTTTCCCTTTCAGCAAACTTTTTCACAAGAGATTCAAAGGTTATATCCTTAAGATTTCCATTTGCTTGCAAAGACTCAAGATAATTGGAGTATGTAGGATATAGTGCCTTGAGAAAAGCAATAAGAGATATATCTAGCTGAACTTTAGTAGAATTGATATCATGCACTATAGATTTTATTTCAAATGCAAGAGCAAGAGGGTCATTATTTTGCAGTTCAAGAGTGAAGAGTTTGATCATAAGTTGCACGACTTCAAGTGTAGAATGTGAGTCATAGAGCTCTTTCAGTTTTTGTAAAGCTTCAAAGGCAGTTGAACATGTTGTAAGGTGACGACTCACCTCCTTATTTACAAACGCTGCTATTAGTGCATACACTTTGCTGTTCTTGTTTTCCCAGATGGCAAGCTCTTTGTCTGATGTAGGCTTTTCTGGGTCACTGTCTCCTTCTCTGACACACACTCCTTTCCACAGCTCATTGAAAATGAGGGTGTGCTGTACCATCCGGGACCAATCAGGATAATTATCCTTGCCAGTGAGAACTATTCCTATCATAGAGATGATTGAATGCATTCTGTAAAGTTTACTTCTACTGATATAAAAAACTTTTGCTGATATATACTTCTGATGAAAAAAAAATTACTCTTAAAAAACTTCCGCTGCTTTTAAAAAAATGATTTTGCTATGGAGAAAAAATCATTAAATTCTGCTACATATATCTCTGCAAAAGAGTGCTTCACTGTAATATATAACCCCAATATTCAAAGTTCTGCTGCTGGAAAAGAGCGCTTCACTGTAATATATTGTTGTCGGAGATATATATAACACTAATATTCACAGTTCTGCTATATGTATCAGATGGCTAACCATATTTTGACAAGATTTCATACGGTAGTCATGAATGTAAATAAAATGAAACCATCAATCCTCTTAACCAATACAATATGTGTTTTACAAATGGGCATCCTCAGGCCACGGTTTCTTTCTTTCAACAAACTGTTTTACATCACAAAAAATCCTTTCTACACTGTTTTACATCAGCGGCAGTCTTTCAACAAACTGTTTTATATCAAAATCGATTTCAAAAAACTGTTTTACATCACAAAAAAATCCTTTCTACACTGTTTTACATCAAAATCGATTTCAAAAAAACTGCTTTTTCATCACAAGCGAATGGTCCACAGTTCGCTCTGACACCGTTGGCACCACGCACCAGCACTAGGGCATCTCCACAATGGCAAACGTATGGATGGCAAACGCACCAGCACTAGGGCATCTCCACAATGGCAAATGTATGGATGGCAAGCGCACCAGCACTAGGGCATCTCCACAATGGCAAACGTATGGATGGCAAACGCATCTCCACAATGGCTAACGTATGGATGGCAAACGGATCTCCACAATGGCAAACGTATGGATGGAAAACGCATGGACTATAATCAAACTTAAATCAGCTATCCACGGCATCAAACAAAACTTATATTAGCTATCCAAATCCACGCAGCAGGCAGGCCACGATTTCTTTCTTTCAGGCCAGGGTCATTCGAACTCCACGCAGTCCATTTGGGCTTGTTCACTTTGAATGAATTCAACAGCAGGTTACGGTTACACCGGTGGCAAGGGCGATCAAGGTAATCACATAAGTGGACAGCGAATGCATCCGTTCGGGATTTATCAACGACGGCTCAGAACAGTCAAGGCAAGGCATTTCATAACAGCGGAAAAAAATCCTTCATAACAGTCATACGTTACCTAATTCAAGGCGTTTCAATGCTTTGAAATTCCAGGCTTTTGCAGGCAACGGCAGTCTCCAGGCAGCGGCAGTCTTCAGCTATTTCAGGGATGTCAGAGACTGAGCAGCTCTCAGGCAGGAGTTACAACTATTTCTAGGACCTGTGCTCTGATACCATGTTAGGCCAGGGTAACTCCAGAATTAATGAGCGAGAGAAAACTGATACGTATTATTCATTAGCTAACATATATTTATATACATAAATACAGGCGGATCAGTTCATCTTCTGGATGACTGTCTAGTTCACCCATCCGTTTCGGATTAGGTGTCAACATAAAGGAACCTAATTGATTGAGAAATTAGAATTATCAGGGAGACCATACAATCTATATAGAATAGAGGCTGCAAAATTATAAGGATTGGCCAAAGTGACAATGGGGTACATACCCACTTTATCTTGTTTGAATTTATTGTCTCTTCTTGTTTATTCCTGTATCATTTGAAATGGGTCTTCATTCTGCTTTACAAACTTTGCAACAAATTGTCTATTGTAGATGTCCTGGGCATCGGGTAACTTGTACTTTTGTTCTAAATCTTCGGCTCTGAAAGAACCCAAGATTGTATTTTTAGTTGTCTTGATAAGTTTTTCTTTGACTTTTGTATTGTCTACTACCCATATAATCATATATGTGTATGGCAAGAGCATAGCCCTTGCTGCTATTCGGTGAAGGAAAGAACACGTAGTGTCTCTGAACTACACTCCTGACGGTTCTATGCTGTCAGCGATAGTTTGCCATGTAGTGGCACCTCCATCTACAATGCATACTATATCTGTAAAGATGGACAACATCTCTATGCTTTTAGTTTCTACGATAGACTACTTAGTATGCTTCTGCATCACCTTTTGAATGGACATCGCTTGAGCGGAGTTCCTATTAAAACCAACAACAATTAATTGTTGTGTAAAATAAAAGTTTTGATGAAATGACTACACTTTGAAAGAAAAGATCCGGGAGCGATTTTAGCATTAGTCAACCATAACGAACACCATGATTACATGCATAGGGATGATAACCGTATTGATTCATTCTAACCTAAGTCATGTCCATCATAAAAAAACTATTAAACATCTATCAAATCCGTCATGTTGGATATTTAAGCTATAGCACGAATGAAACATTATTTGATGGATCTTGTGATCTGTGATATGCGATATCACAAAATCACAACATTGCAATATTGGGATATAGCAATATCAAGGTTTTGATATATAACAATTAAGCTCTTGACATAATATTCTCTGATGTGCGATATGTGATCAGGATGTCACATACAAAGTTTAATCACAAGTCGCATATTGGTACTTTTTAAATGTACTTAGCTTTGCTACTAAGAAATCATGGGATTTGTGATTTGCGATGAGGACTTTAATATGTTTTAAGTTGGTTAAAAAGGGCCTTTTTGCAAAGTGACAATCTTCTAAGAGTTGGCATTTTATTCACAAAGAGGGGAAAAATTAAATTAAAAAGGGTCCCTATTTTTATTATATATAATAAAAATGGGGGCGGAGGTGTTGCATAGCACAACAATTTACGATTCACTTGGGAGAACCGGCTATCTCTAATTAGTTTTCTTTGAAATTTCTCAAACTTTCAAAACAATAAAAGTTTTGAAAAGATAAGAATTGTATGATTCATAAATTAAATAGTGTTTCTATGGAATATAAATTATTCACCTACCTCACTTATTTTCTTACTGAACTCTTTAGGTAATAAAACATAAATGTCTGTATCAATCGATACTTAGATTTAGAAAGAGAAAGTAGGTATTCTCTTAAAATCGGCTTTACAAATTTTTACTAACTTATCATAGATAGAGCCTCTGCTGCGAGAAAGTGTTCATAGCCTCAACAGGGCTATCTTTTAACCAACAATGGTTCATAGTCCCATCTGAAATTGATTCGTAATTTCAAAATTTAATCAAAATTTTATTCAATGTCCTTTTACTTGGAACTTGTTTCTTTTTCATGGTATGTTTTTACTTTAAATATCCTTAGAAGCCATTGTCTAGGCTTGGTGACTTGATGGTAACAATGTCTTTCAATGGTTGTAATTTAAACTGAACAAGTTGGCTCGTGATGAGACCCCTTGTCTCTTGATTGCTTCAATCAAGAGATATTACCCTCTTATGATATGCAGTCTTGGTAATATCAGTCTAAATTATTTTCTTGTGATCATGATAAACAAGCTCATGAGGAGACTCATTATCTTTGAAGTTTCGAATATTTTTAATGACATTGTGAAAAAAGAAAATTTTATCAGATGGGGTGAATCATTGGCCCATTTAAGAGTTATGGATGATAATTATAGATTTGGTAAATACCTTTTCGTAGAGAACCCTTGCTAAGTTACTAGTTCTTTTCTTAAATGGTACAAAAACATATATACTTTATGAAATGAAGAGTCATTTTAGAAACTAAATGTGTTTAGTAAATTCAAAATTTTCCCAAAGAAATAAGTTTTATTTAAATCTCATATTTATAATTATCCTTTTACTTTTATTATTTATATGAGCGAGAAAAATCAAGTAAATTATTATAAATTTAAAATTTCGAACAACCAAAAGAGATACTATTCAATCTTTATTTTCCTAAAACTTAAAATTTTTAAAACTAACATTTAACTCCTAAGAAAAATATTTTTTAAGAATTTTTCCATTTACAGGTAAAGAGTCTTTTCTACATGAAAAATCTTGTAACAAAAAGGTGGATGGGCCTAATTTCTCTACAATTTGAAATGGACCAAGCGATAGTCTTTGCAATTTGGTATGTTTACCTTTTTCCTCATGTGCCTTATCCCATTTCAAAACAAGATATCCAAGTTCAAAATTTCTTTGGCTGGTCGATGTTGTATCAAATGAAGCTTTAACTATTTGTTGATGATGAGCATGTATTGCTTTGGCTTTCTCCCTCTGTTCTTCTAATTTAAGGATTTGACCATGTCTAAGTTGAAGAGAAGAATAAGGGTTTTCATCAATAAAGTGAACAAAAGCAAGAGATGGTATTGTTATGTTTACGGATAGAATTGCTTCTTTCCCATCTAATACAAATGGAGAAGTACCTATTGAGGCCTTCTGAGAAATTCTATCTGCCCATAGAGAAATTATTAGTGCTTTATGCTAGTTCTTATGATTTTGCTCTACAGTATGTTTGATAATTCTAATCATGTTCTTGTTTGTAGATTCATCTAGTCCGTTACCTTATGGATAATAGTTAGCTGAGTATTTCATTTTAAAACCTCTTTGCAACACAAACACTACCATAGCATTTCCGAAAAAGTAAAGATGCATTATCAAACATTAAAGCTCATGGGAGACCAAACCTAGTAATTATAAACTGATCAATGAAAGCCATAATGTTTTGGGTGTTAACTAGCTTTAATGGAATAGCTTCTACCCACTTTGTAAAATAATCAGTTGGAGTTAGAATATACTTATGCTATTTGGAGGAGGTTGGAGCTATTTCACCAATAATATCTAAACCCCATTGTTCAAATGGTTGTTATATATTTATTGGCTACAACGGAGTGTTGCTTTCCTTTCTCTTCCTGTTGTGGTTTGACATACTTTGCATTTCCTTACATATTAGTGTGCATCTTTGAAAAGGATTGGCCAATAGTACCCAGCATGAAACATTTTATGTGTTGTGGTATTTCCTTCGAAATGACCTCCAGCTAGTCCGTCGTGAAATTACTGCATTGCCTTTTCAGGTTCAGGTTTCTCTAAACATCTTAATAATACAACATCATAGTTTTTTCTAAATAACACATTATAAATTAATTGATACTGATTTGCTTTAAGCCTTAGAGCACACTTAGCTATATAAATGAGATATAATGGAGCATGTCTGTTTTTTAAGAAAAATTTTAGATCAACATATTGTGATTCAGAATCGTTGAGGCCTACCTCAAATAATTTCATTTCAATAGATTGATCATCCTCTGTTGGTAAATGAGAGGCTTCGGTTAGCATTCTACAAAAACCTTGACCTCTAATAATCCTAGCGAGATGTATTTCTACATCATATTCCTGAAGTGCAGTAACCCAATTTGCTCTGTTCTCTCCTACTTCTCCTTGGATTAAAAATTGCCTTATAGTGGGGTAAGGGACTATTATCTTAGTGTGTGTTTTTAGGAGGAAAGGTCTGAAATGTTTTAAAGCTTTAAATACAACAAAGGCTTGCTTCAACATAGCTAAATAATTTAGCTCAGTACCTTAGGCCTATTTCTCCACAACTTAATAGTTTAACTCAGCACCTTGTAAGTTAGAACTAAAGAATGAAATAGGTGCTTCAACATTATGATCATTTAGCTATGTCAAAATTGTTGCGTAAGAGGTATTAGAAGAGAATGTGTATAATACAAATGGTTTTAGGAAATTGGTAGTTGTTAAGGAAGGAGCCTCAATGATGGCTTTCTTTATCAACTCAAAAGAATCTTGCTTGTCTTTTCCCCATTTAAAAGTTGCATTTTTTTCAGATCATTGATTGTAGGGGTAAGAAGATTTGAGAAAAAACAGGAATAAATCTTTTTACAAAATTAATTTGTCCTAAAAATGATTGCATCTCCTTTTTGTTATGTGGCAGGGGAATGTTTTAGATTTCTTGAATCATATCACAATCGATATCAATTCCTTTCTTAGATATCACGTATCCTAGTAATTTATCTTATGCTAAGGCGAAATAAGATTTTTTAGGATTCAAAGAAATGCCAAATTTCTCATATCTCTCAAAGATTTGTTTTAGATGACTGATATGGTTGTTTCTATTTTTAGAATAGACAGTGATGTCATCTAAATATATTACAACTAAATTGTTGATTAGTCCTGTAAAAGCTATGTCCATAGCACATTGAAATATAGCACTAATATTAATCAATCTAAATGGCATAATTTGATATGCATATGTTTCCCACATTGTTCTAAATGTAGTCTTTAATCTGTCATCTAGATGAACCATAATTTGATTGTAACCCGAAAATCCATCAAGAAAAGACATCAATTCAGAACCTGCAACTAATTGCACAATTTGCTCCAAGGTAGGCAAGCTTTATTCAAATTTCTAAAATCTATGCAAATCCTAATGTCTCCATTCCTTTTCCTCACAGGAACCATGTTTGACACCCATTTTGAATGTCTAATAGGGAAAATGATTGTGCCTTTAAGCATTTTATTAAGTTCAAACTTAATTTGACCTTCTAAGTTTTGGTGGACCATCCTAAGCTTCTGTTGGATAGGCTTGTCATTTGAAATCATGGGTATAGTATGCAGCATTATAGAAGTATCATATGTTTGAGATCTGAATAATCCCAGGCAAAGACAATTTTATATTTTCTTAGCAATTTAATGAATGACATCCTTTCATCGGGTGTTAATCCCAAACCTAGGCTTATGTTTTGAGGTTTATCAGGTGTACCAAGATTAATCAACTCAAACCTTAGAGTAGAACTCTATGTTTTTAAATTGGTAGTATTTTTAAACCTTCTTTTAGATCATAGAGATCTTCCATCCTGACTACAGATTTGGGAATTGGATTTGCATCCTATTTATTTTCAATATGTAGGCCATGTTCATGTTCTTCTACGATTTGACCTTCATAAGATCCATGTGATGAAAGAAAGTCGTTCATATATATATCATCATTAAACACTCTCTAATTTGTTATGTTATCAAGTATGGAAGGCCTAAAAATCAATTCAAAAATATATCTGGATTAAATTCTTCTAACAATATCAATTTAGATGCTACATTGGCAAGTAAATCAACACTTGTGTTTTGTAACCTAGGGATTGTTGAAATATTAAATGTAGTGAAACGAGAAGTGAGGTTCTGAGCTAATGCTTGATAATGTTTCAAGTGGCCAGAAATACAATGGGTTGTGTTCTTGAATTGCTTAACAATTATTTCAAAGTCCCCGTATATCTGCAAATATTTAATGTTTAATCTAATGGCTCTGTATAGGCCTTGAACCAATGCTTCATATTCGGCAGTATTATTCGTGCTTGAAATTCGAGTCTGCAAACTAGCATTATTTTCTCTCCTTGCAGATTGATTAAAATGCAACCTTCTTCTGCACCATCGTCTGATTTTGAACCGTCAAAGTATAGAGTCCAAAACAAAGAATGATCTAAAGTTTTATTACTAAGATTAATACATTTAGGAGTGTCTGATTGAGAAAAAACTTCAACCTGGGAAGTAACAATATTTTCTGGGAAAGGTGAGATTTGGGCATTGAATGAGCCAACGAATGGTTCAGCAAAATAATTTCCAATAATATTATTAGTAAAAATCATAGGCTGGTCCGATCCTTCTTTTTGGGTGTGGAGCATGATTATCATCCTAATTTAGAGGTCTTTGTTTCAGCTGGATGTATACTCGAGGAAGATTGTACACCCCTCCACGTGGGGGGGTGCAGGGGGGACTTGTCCCCTCTCTGGAGGTTCTGGGGGGGCCATCCCCCCTGTCTAGGGGGTCCAGGGGCCAGCAGTCCCCTGGTAGGTGTTTCAAGGGCACTGCCCCCAAAGCTAAAAGCATATGTAAAATTGCCTTGTAAAAGTATAGTAATTTCTAGTCAATCTGGGTCGCTCATTAGGTGGATGATCTGACGGTAGAATTTATGTTTAGTTTAGGGTTTTTTGCCATAGAAGGCAACCCATCTCTTTGTATGAGGGTATTGTATTGAGGCTATGGAACATATGTGTATTCTTAGAGCAAGAAACAAAGAGGTGATACTATGAGAGAAAACAGAGGATATTACAGCAGATCTGTTATAGGTTGTGTCTCTTCATTTTGCTGGATAATAGAAAGGAAGGACTTGCTATTCGGGGTGGACGTAGCCCAAACTAGGTGAACCACGTATATCTGTGTCTCTCTGGTTTTAAGTGTTTTTGTTTTTCCACATATTATATGTCTTGCATTTCTTTGTCATATATAGTATTTTTCTAACACTTCTCATTCAATGACTATATGTTTCATGAATTTTTTGCAATCAAAATCTAGTTTGATTTGGTTTACCATTAAATGGTAACCACATGTGTGACCAATCAGTTGTGAGATATCCATGTAGTTTCTTCAACCAATCCCTGCTTAAAATAAGACCATAAAATTCAAGGATGTCTCCCACTAAGACATCAATTGCTTGCAGCA
Source organism: Pinus taeda (assembly GCA_000404065.3). NCBI lineage: Eukaryota > Viridiplantae > Streptophyta > Pinopsida > Pinales > Pinaceae > Pinus > Pinus taeda. The sequence continues at coordinate 11,243 of APFE030997520.1, forward strand.
CATTTGGGTTGGATGATAATCTAATTGATACTGATAACATTTCTTCAACAACCTCAACTTTTGTTCTATCCAATTGGACTATATGCACAACAGAATTTTGAGGGGTAACGTTAAGTTTCACACACACAGATGTTGGTATGATATTCGAAGAAGCTCATTAATTGATGAGACAATTACGAACATTTTTATTAAAAATTTCATCAGTCAAAAGGAAAGGAGGAGTGTAAGACTTACATCTATGACCAATCAACACAAGGTCATTTCGTTTTACCTTGTTTGAGGTTGAGGGGGGTTTTCCCATATCTGTGTCAGCTTGGGCTATAACCGATGGTGGTATGGGATCTACAAGAACTACCTTGAGTTCTCTTAGTAAGATTTTCTGCTATTATTTTAGTTTAGTCATTTCATATAATGAAATGTTTGCTTTAGTTTTTTCCATGTCTTCAACTATATTGTTTTCCATTGTATCTGAAACTATAAACGTTTTAGAAGTATCTAGGGAAACAGGATAAGTTTGAAGAGTTTTATATTTTTTATTCACTACTTCATCCCTCGTGGGGAGGATATTTCTGTTTCTGAATTGGTACAGTTGTGTTAGCAGATGTTTTTCTCCTTGTAGATGTGGGCATAGCCTCTCTTTCTTCTTCGGTGGGAAGAATAAAGTCCCATAACCCATTCAATTCAATTTCTTCTTCATGCTCTGTTTCTTATTTAGTTGCCGAGGTGTCTTCAACATCTTGATCTGATTCGGCACTCGAGATCACATTTGGAGGCTGAGATGGTGAAGAAGGACTTATATTGTATGGGCTATATGGTTTCTTAGGAACTGATGATTCAACTACTTGCTTCTTTATTTCAATCATATCATTTGACATAGTTCTCAAGACTTTTTGAAGACCTTCAAGATCGAATGGAACCTTTCGGGTTTTCTTCTTTGATTCTTGGCTAAAAGTTACTGTCATGCGGAAAGAGTTAATCTTGCGGACAAAACCAACCTCCCTAGAAGCCTAAGACTTTCTAGTGACAAACAAGACAACTAAGAGCAATCCTTCTCGAAACATGCATTTACCATACAAGAAATCAAGTGTTTAGATCCTACCTGTAGTCCAACGCTG
>APFE030997520.1:18605-41119 GCA_000404065.3 Pinus taeda
ATTGCTTTCCATAATTGAAATGCCAATTTTTACATGTAGCATCCGACTTGTTATAACAATTTAGTGAAATATTTATTTATACTCCTCTCACTTGCAAAAGAATTTTATATGAGACGATTTTGGGCCTAAATAGTTTATAATAGATTAGTGGATTATAATATATTATTTTCATAGCATTTCACGGACAAAAAATTATTTTCTTACACTTTTCACATTAAATTTTATTTTACCGAGTTTCCTAAAATTAGATATTAAAATTGATTTTCAAATAAAACAAAATGGCTATATTTTTTAATATTAAAAGTTAGTTTTAATTTGCTCCATGGTGTGGATTAGTTGATGATGGAATGAGTTGTTAAGGCATTTTTTATAATGCTATTCATTTAAACTTAGATTAGCTTAGTGTACATGTGTGAGGTAATATGGGTATACTTGGAGGTGATTGTGTTAAAATTAATTTTCAAATAAAATAAAACGGCTATATTTTTTAAAAAGTTAGTTTTAATTTGCTCCATGGCTTCGATTAGTTGATGATGGAATGGGTTGTTAAGGAATTTTTTATAATGTTATTGGTTTAAACTTAGATTAGCTTGGTGTACCATGTGTGAGGTAATGTGGGTATACTTGGAGGTGATTGTGGTTGTGGATAGAATCCATCATTGTCACATAAGTACAAGCTCACTATAGTTGTCTATTTTGCCATATTGAAAAAATAACAATAATATTGATAGTTTTATTTTTTTATTTTATTGAATTAATTATATATCAAAATTAGATGTTATTAAAATCTCATGATTTTATTGGAGGTAGTTTAGGTGATGGCAATAAGGTAAACTAATTTTCTTGTAAGCATTTTCTAAATTGTGCTGTCACTCAAAGACTCTCGTAGAAAAAAAAGTCTTAACCCCACCTAGAATGCCTAAAAGACAACTCTCAAGCAAGCCACCCAATGTCACATTGGTGGCTTTCTCTCACTCTTTAGAATACACTGAAGGATATCCTTGTCGAAGGGGGGAATCCATAAAGATCGAGCTAAGCTATGTCATTGAGTAATGAAGGAAAGTTCCTTTACAAAGACTAGTGATTTGACACTACTCACTCTCAAAGTAAAAGGTTAGGGATAAGTGTGCGAATAGTCAAAAAAACCATGAATTATGAACAAATTTGGAATGATTTTAATTAGAAAACTATGCTGATTCATGCAACAAAATTATACTTGAAAAATGAAAAATAAAACTTGCTCAATTAACCATATAACATGAGATGCTAGTGAAGCATATATACAATGGCACAATAAAAATAGAAAATGAATCATAAATTGTGTCTATACAAGGAAGGCATTAGATCATTCATTCATCAGATTCATTAGCATTGGAGATTGGGAGTTTGTTATCGTCATCAAGAGACCATTCCATAATTAAGAGATGATACACCAATATTATTAACTATGTTTGAGATGTCAAAGAGTTATGTGTTTACAATGATAAATAAAGGAAATCTTCAAACTTTTCGTTGTTACTAAGGACAATGAAGACAACAAAGTTGAATGTGGACCACTTACACATTTGTAACATTCAAATGTCATCCATTTATCATCAATTTATCACCATTTATAGTTGGGTAGTTTGTAAATGTAGAATTGTGACCCAAATGATGTATTTGTAACATTCCAAAGTGTGTAATTACAACTAATGAACCATGAGCAATACCATTAGCATGTGAACATGTTAACCACTATGTATTTAGAACAAATTTCCATTAAGGCTAGAGATCAATGTAAGTTTTAAAGCACCCTTGAACAATAAGAAATTCCATATCATGTCAATATCAAATATTTAAGAATTGCGTGCTTTGTCTAAATTATGTCTAGAGTGCACCAATAGTGACACTATCGGGCTTCAATCACTATCTTGTTAATGTGTGTTAAGATGTGCCATTTCAAATTAGAAACTGATCATGCATCTATAAAAAGGAAAACAAGTAAACCGTCAAGATAATCTTAAAAATAGTGAATTGCTATTCTTATGAACCAAGTCATTTCATGTTCCCATGCATTTATTTGTGTAAGGGTGTGGTTAAAATGTCAAATGTGTTAAAAAAATGTAAGAAATAAATGCATCAAGAACAAAATTTGACCATGATGGAAATTTGTAAACCCTTTTCACAATTATTAAAGTGCTTAAATATCAAGGTGTTTCATGCATTCATGTAATCATGTGAAGCTTAAGAGTGTTTACTACGTCATAGATATGTTAACTAGTTATGTCAAATCCAACATGAACAAGTATAAATATGATAATGTGTCCTTACAAGTAAAGCGTTAATCATTTTTAATTTATGTTAATCATTTTTAATTTTGTCACTTATTCTCTAGTCATATATTTTAGTCCTAGACTAAACTAGTCATTTAAGTTAGTCGCTTTTAGTTGAATCACTTAATTCTAGTCATATATTCTATCCCTAGTCTAAATTAGTCGTTTAAGTTAGTCACTTTTAGTTCGGTTACTCAAAATTGCTCAAATCTAGTAGTAATTCACTTGAAATAATTGTGGTGACTAAATTTTTTAGTCACGTAGTCACTAACCTCTCATTTTGTACTAGTGTCAAGAAGGATCTACTCATCACATCTCATCACGAAGGTTAGAAACATCCATATACTCAAATACATATGCAGGAAGTATAGGAAATAAACATAATCATCAGATCCATAGGTTTAAAAAAAAGTAAGAGGCTTTTGTGCACGTAAGTATGTAAATTGACTGTTAAGGGTCCGCAAGGACTGACCGTGGACCTTCGCGAAGGTCTGAAGGCCGCTTTAACTGATTTGTTGTGACGTGCCCTAGAAGTTTATCGATCTGTGCGGAGGTAGATCCAAGGCATTGGAAGACATTACACTCATCTCTGGATGCAGAAACTTGGTTCTTGCATCCCCCCATACTACTTTAGGTCAAATTGCAGCCTGTGCTACACAGTTTTTTTCCAAAAGGGCCAGTAGTGTAGGGTTTGTTTTGTTGGCACAACTAACTCTAAACCTGGGTTAGCACCCCCCTAAGCCAACACCCCGTTAAAACTATAGGAAATCTTGTTTAAACCCGTTTTGGGCAGAAATGATAGTCTGAGCCTAGGGTAGGCCCTCAACTTGACTTCCATTCCTTTCTCCCATTTCTATAACATCTTTTGGGCCTTGGAAAAAAGCTAGAAAGAGATTAGAGGTCTTGTAAAGCCTCTTTTCATCACTACAATTTGAGTTATGTTTTGATGGTGAATGCCTTATTTCCTTTTGTTGCCTTCTTCTTCTCTTTTGTGGCCTAGATGATTGCATAATGGCCTTGGAGTTCTCTATTTTGATTAGGTCTCTCTTACGCACTTCCATTTTGGGTTTTAGCACAATTTGTTCCTTTCTTCCTTCTTGTAGCAGTGTTCTGTCTTCCTGTAGTAGTCATTCCTCCTCTGTCAGTGTCTTCTAACTGTATGGGAGTGATGAGAAATGATGTAGAGGGCTTGGAGGATAATGTTAGGGCCTAGAGGGAGTAATGTAGGTTTATCAAAATCGAGAGGATGCTCTGTTTGTTTTTTTCAAGAAATTCTCAGGGTGAGACAAAGTGTGGAGCTAATTCTTGAAAAATATTAAATTTTTTCTTATGAAATGGGATGGATGAATGATGGATACATAGTGTATATGAAGTGGATGGAGGGCTTGGAGTGCTATGTTCACTCAGACTTTGCAGAAATTTCTTCTTTTAACTATTGTCCCCATTCCTCAAAATCATCACCCTTCATAGTTTGGCTTTTCCACATTGCATGAGTGAAGCAGTGAGCTGCAATTAACTAGTTGAAGGAGGTTGAGACTACTGACCCATCCTTAGCTTATAAAACCTCATCTCGCATGCATTGACAATAGATTTCTAACTATAATATGATCAAGAGAAGAGGTCAAGAATATTGCATACCTGTACCTACCTGATGGTTGTTGGGGAGTCATGCATGCTACTGTTGAGTTGATGATCGGTCCCTGCTTCCCTGGAGGTGCTAATTTTCTTTGCTTGCTTCTGCACAGGTCTTCATAGCTTGCTGATTCTTTCACTGATAAGGTTTTTATGTGAAATTTTCTTTCAAGTGTTTAATATTTTTCTAATGGAGTGGATAGATTGCTTCCTAAGGAGGGTGTTCCCCCTTTTCAATCTTCATAAATGGCTTCATGTTGCTCAAGGTGGCTAGACCTTCTGTTGTGTGAGTGAAAAAATAATTGATGCTGAAATCTGTTGTAACTGTGGAGGCTGCTTATAGGATGAATCCTCTTCCTACAGAAGACATTTAGTTCCTCTTCAAGACCTCATTCATGCATCTGGGATTGATGTAAAGTCATAAGAGGTATAAGGACAAGGTTAAAATCATCAAGAGGTGGTGTAGGTGGTGGAAAAGTTGATGGCAATTATTATTTTTTTTTCATGTAAGGCAGAGTGGAATTTGAAGATGGATTTTGGTTAGATGGAGTAGATGAGTGATGAAAGTGGTGTTGGGGAACCTATATCAACCTTCCCTAAAGAATACATGACCTTTTGACCCATTTCTCTAATTATAATGCCTCTTGTAGCTTCTTCTCGGCCATCCTTTAGTACTACTGGATTTTCCTAGTAATTCAGGACAACCTCTTGTAGCAGACTTGTTTTGTCCATATCTCCCAAATGGTAGAATGGATTGACCTGAAATTTTCTGAGTATGTTTCCATCATACGTTTTTTCACCTCCCCATAAAAAAAATTGGCCAATGGATGTATGAATCTCGAGAAATATTAAAAATGGTTTAAGTTGATGGAGGCTGATTTCTTGGAAATCGTCTATTGGAATTTGCTGAAATTGCTTGGCCATGTTACGATCATCCATATACATCTCCCCATGAAATATATTTTTAAAGGGATGCACGAATATAGATAAAACTCAAAATTGGTTGTAGGTGATGGAGGTTGTTTTCTCAAAAAATGTGCACTCAAATTTGCTAAAATCGCTTGAGCATGTTACCATCATCCATATGCATCTCCACATGAAACATCTTGGCAAATTGATGCATGATTTTCAAGATATGACAAAAATAATTTCTTGCTCTATGCATCCCTATTTCCTGTAGTAAAACATAGCCTTCATGTAGTATTTCAGGACAACAAGGAAAATGAGTGGTAGAAGCTTGCGAATGATGAGTGGATGGTGGAAATAGATGAGGGTGATGGATTGACACGACCTTGGTCCTGTTGGAGCATTTGAGAAAAGGAGGAGAAAGTCAAAATTTGACTTCTTTTAACTAGAATTTTGACCAAGTTTTTCTTTTGTTGGTGCCAAATTGTTTTTTTTGCTTGTAGATGTTGGAGGGCACCTACATTCATCAAAGAGATACATGGAGCAAAGATTTTTTATTTTTTCTCTTTTTTCTTCTATGCCTACTAGCTCCCTTAATGAGGTTTTCAACTCATAGGTTTGCCTAGGCGCCTCAAAGGAGGTTTTCACCTAGGATTTTTATTTTTCTTTTATTTTTCTCATTTTTTTCAACCCATTGACTGCCTCATGGAGGTTTTCAATCAATGAGCCAATCTTAGATGCCTCAAAGGAGGTTTTTACCTGATAGTTTTATTTTTTCTCTTATTTTTCATTTATTTATTTATTTTTTCTACCCTACTCTACTTGAAAAACAAAATCACTTTCAAGTATAATAATACTTCCAATGGATCCATGTGCACATCAAGATGAAAAACAAACTAATGTGTAGGCTTGAAATATATTCTTTGACATGTACTTGGATGTAAGATATTGGATGCTTTGACTTTGATGATATCAAGCATAGTTGAAGAAGAGAGTGTTGTTGCAATTTAGTGACTGTCTGGAACCAAACTTCAATATAACTTTGATGCCCTTGGTTTGATTGCTTATATGGATCATTCTTCATGTATTGTTCTACGATGACCTTCAAATATTCCTCTTTTTGCTGATTGTTCTCTTGAATACATGAAGGATTTGATGGTAACCATGAGGGAACTTTCTCAATCTCTGATTTTGATGTCTGCTCTTCATCAAGTGCATGCCATGATTCTTTGGTCTTCTCTTTTGAATCTTCTTTTTCTACATGTTGTCCTTCAATAGCATAAAGAGAATCTATTTTTTGTAATTTTCTTCCTAAGCTAAGATGAATACGATTGAGATCAAGAGGAGATATTATGCCTCAACATTGTAAGTGGTTTGAGCTACTTCCTTGTGTGGGTCTGGAAATGGTGGTATAGGTAGTTGAGTGGGAGTGGATATTTGAGATGGATGTGGTTGGGTTTGTGGTTGTGGTGTTGGTGGATGGTAGGGATAACATGGAGTTTGGTATGGAGGATATTGAGGAAAATATTGAGGATATTGTGGATGGCTCCCATAAGTTCCTTGCTAACCTTGTTGCCAAGGTTAGTTTTGGGGTTGAGATGGCCACTGTTGCTAAGGAAATGGTGTGTTCCAATTACTTTGAGATGGATGCGCACAAGATTGAAATTGTGAATTAGGCTCTTGCATCATATCAAGTTGAATACACTGCCATGGTCCTCTTGGAGCTACATAAAAAAGTTGTATTGGAAATTGAATTGTTCCATTGTCTTATTGGTAAACTTCTTTCAACATTGATAATGAGGGGCAATATTTAATAGCATGTGATTCTACATGAACAACACAAATATCGACATATTATTTTTCCTCATCTTTCCTTCTTAACATTTCTACTTGTTTGGCTAGATTTCTAAGAATTTATGTTTTAAAGTCATTAAACAAACTTCCAATTTTAGCTTGACTTACTGATCTTGATGTTGATTGACTTACTCTTGCCCTTCCTCTTGATATGTGTTTCCATGTTTCACAAATTTCTTCAAATGATAAAATGTATACATCACCTCTACTCATGAGATCAATAATATCAATCCACTCATCCCTAATTGTTCTAATTAAGAGGGTTTTTAGTGCGTCAGATCCTAAGTGATGTATTTTTTCCCTCTTAACGTTATATAAGAACTTTTCTATTAGATCCTCAAGGCTCTCATCTTATTTTTTATACATTCTAAAGATTTCTTCTTTAAGATCACGATCTTTATATTTTTCTAGAAATATATTTTGCATATCATTCCATGATCTTAATGAATTAGTCCCTAAACTCATGAACCATTTAAGAGATCTATCCTTCAATGTTGCCGAAAAAAATCTCAATTTTTGAGTGTTTAATAAGTAACCATAAGATTACAAAGGATTTCAAATTCAAAGAGAAAGGTTTTTGGATCCTCTGACCTTAGACCATGAAAGTTTGGAAGAAAAGATGGATGGGTGTTCTTCATATGCACGCTGACATTAGTATCTTGAATGGGGAATCCAAGAATATATTCCTCATTATCATCATTTCCATCCATTTCTTCTGCATTCTTTGCCATCCCTTCTTCTTGTACCTAAAAAATTTGATGGTGATGTGGTTCTTACTGCACCACATGATCAAATGGGGGGGTGGGTTGGTGTTGGAGAATATTTTTTGTTTTTATGATTGAATGAAAACACTAATGCAATGCAGTTTTCTATTTTTGAAATGAAATATGCTTAATGATTTTTTTTTTTTTTTTGAAAAAATTAACAAGAAATTAATCAAGTATGAAAGAAAACAATGCATACTGTGACACCTCTCCAACAACGGTGGAAAAAAGTGATAAGCCTCGGTATTACAACAAGAATGTTGCAACCCCCAAGGCTACCAACTTTAATTATCAACCTGTGGTTCGTAAAAACTTAAGAGGTATTAGAAATATATGTGCAACATACAATGTGTCCTCCCTCTGATGTCATGATGTAATGGAGTGCATGTACTAAAGTCAAATCATAAACTAATTGCAAAAAATGAAATGCTCGAAATGGAAACCTTAACCTATTTCAAGAAATAAAGTACAAGGAAAGAAACCTATTCTAATTGCATAAATATCATGAAATAAATGTAAAACATTACATTTAAAAGAGTTTAGATCCATTAACAGAGTTAATTGGAGGTGGCAATCAAGAAAATCATCATTGTATTATCCACTCCATAAATCTGTCCATTAAACCAAATCGCTGAAATGTTTTGCATGGGTAAAGAGGTGAGTCCTAAGTGGTCTTTAGTCTTCCATAATCATTTATTTAGAACATAGGGGTATTAATTCAACCCTAAGGGATAATAAGCAAGCTTCTTGAGTGAATGTAGGCAAGTAAATGCATGTTGGAAGGCTACTACAGGCTACTACAAGATGTTACAGATTTACTACAGAAAGTTATAATTCATCAAATGACCCAGTAAATCAAATCCAAATTGGATGGGGTGAATTTTTTTATTGACTAGGATGTCTTAGGTCTCCATTCCAAGTGGAATCACTCAAAAAAACCTCTATTAACCCATGCTAAAAATAGCAGAAAATTACTAGTCTAAAATCTAGAAAATCGAGAACTTGTGAGCTAGTAAATCTATCAAATGCCTAACCTAATCAAGTGAAAATGTAATGGGGTAAATTTTTTTATTAACTAGAATTTTTTTTTTATCTAATTCAAGTGTAACCAACTCGATTTAATGTCGTTAGCATGCTCCAAAAGAAAAAGAAGATATTTACTATTATTTGCCACAAAGGAGTTCCAGAATTCTAGATTTGGGAATAAGCAAACTAATCCAAGTAGCTCAATGATTACTATGACCTTCCAAATCTTTTCCAAGGATGAAATGATGCTTGTGATCCTACAAAATAACTTACATCAACCATTTAACCCAATCCTACAACAAGAAACCATTAATACTAAATGAAAAAAATAGAAAGAAACAAGAACAAGAGATGCATGTGAATAAGAAGTGAAAAGAAGAAAAGAAAATGATAAAAAAGGGATCTAAGGCTCTTGGGATGGCCAAGCCCAAGGAAACTCAGATTCCTATGAAGGAGACCAAGGTTTAGAATCTGAACATGACACCAACCTTCATTATTTCCATCAATACAATTACATCCCCGCAAGAAATGACAATGGAGCTACAAAATTACGAGTTCTCTCCACAAGAAGACTAATCAAAATCTACCACTAGAGGAAAATTCAACTTGGTACTTATTCTAAATGATTAGGAATCACTCCCCCTAAAAGGAGGAAGCTTTTCCCACCAAAATCCCTTGATTAGTGGATCTGGTTCTCAATACTAGGAATCTGCATTAAATGGTAGGGAACACATTCCTACATTTTCTCAATCATTGGAGCTCCACAATATGTGCCATAATTCCATAATATCTTATTGATTTATTATTTAATATTTATCCTCATGTAGTAGGGAGAAAGTCCCTAAATTATCTCCTCCTCCAAATATTTATAATCTGTCCAATATTCTCACACCACAAAAATAAATAATATTAGGCACAAATATGAAATTATTCATAAACCTTCCTAATGAACGTATTAAAGTTAAAAATACATTTTCTAATGCAAAAGAGAGGTTTAATGTGCTGAAGGATGGTCAAATGGGCCTTAATTAATGTTTAATTTAGAGGCATGGCCCTTAATTTATGTCTAAGTTAGAGGCCCATCAGTGGCCCTCCAAGTGATGCACGAGATTAAAAACACATAGAAAAATTCTCTAACAATGTCACAATAAAATCATCAAAACTCAATGGAAGTAGAAGATAATGTTTTATATTAATTTGAAAGCTATGTACATACTTAGAAATTGCATAACATTTTTCTACATATCTCTCACTTGTAACTGGGCCTATTTATAATGTTCCTTAATAGTAACTAGTTGAGAATATGATTCCTACAAATTTAAAGAGATAAGCAATGATCATTGACCTATTATAATTGAAATTTGATTCCAATGATTCACTATGACTCAATGTGTCATATAGATATATATTTGGACACGTCATCATTTGTTCTTGTTATTTCTTAGCTTCCTATAGATGATCACAACCACTTGAAGGAATTACATTGCTAGGTAATGATTCTAATTGGCGAGTCTCTATTTTTCATGCCACATGATGGTTGACCAAGAGATTAACTAGACTATCACGGTCATTCGATGGTATTTTTCTTGTGCTAAATGGGTGGAACACCATTTCAAAGTTGTTTGAAACTTGCCCATATGCTTGAGTCGGCCTTGTTGTTGCAGGAACCATTTGAGCCTTGGACTTAACTACAAATTATTAAAGGAGTTGTGGAATTTGTGAGTTTCTATAATATTTATTTGTTAACTCAATTTTATAAAGAAAAACATACAGAATGGTAGAGATTTTGGAATTTTTACCTTTTTATGCTTTTGTAGCTTAGATGGCCATTATTTATGCAAAATGTGATACGAAGATATAAGAACAAGGAAGTTATAAGGGTTTATACAAAGGATAAGTGAAAAACTAAAGTAGCAATTTGTCAAAAAGGTACTGATTCGTCAGCCCAAAAAGTAGTGTGATAGCCCTCGCCACCCTTGGATCATCGAATCCCTAGATCCATATGATTATAATACCAATCCAACACAAGTACCACCATGCACCATATGGAGACCCCTCATGGTACTGCCACATAAACATAAAGTGAGGTCCATTGAGTCCCCACACCTTGTCATTTTTTATTGCTTTTCCATTGTATCTAGCCAATGCTCATGTCGATGTTTCAACTATGTGACAACCCTTTCCACTCCTAGAACTTTGATCCCTTGATCTTCAAATTTAATCAAACTAATATGGTGTAGGTCCCACCACGTACCACATGGCATCCACGTGGTCCCTATTAGGCCTCTGTGGCATAACCACGTCAACACAACATGAGGCCCTGTGACATAGGTGAGTTCCCTCTGTGGACAGAGGCAACCCCTCTAGCCCTAGAGTGGGTCTAGTCACCGCAAAAAAAATACCAAAACAAATTTCCTTAGAAAGTTGGTGTTATGAAGGCCTACCTTTAGGTCGTTTTTCGATGAAGTCCTCATCATGTTGCTCCAACTCTTGTTCTTCTAGTCACTTATACCTGAAGACAACATGTAGAGAAACACCACAAACACAATAGAAAACAACCAAACAATCTACTTGAAGAGTCAAGGAACCTCAAGCTATCGACATAGAATTCAACATACGATATAGGAAACAAGCTATTGATTTGTATTAATATAAATCAAGGTAAAACTTACAACCAAGCCTTGACATCATAAGTCTCCTCAAAGGGTCCTGTCGGCATGTCTCCGTAAGATTTCACTTTTGAACCGTCTTCCAAGGGAACAAATGACTCTCTCTTTTGTCCAACAGGTTGATGCTAGAAAAATTCTCAAGCCAACTCTACTCAAACATCTCTCAAGCCAAATTTCATGCGAGGCTACTTCCACGCTCTAATAACACTCTCTACCTCTACTCCTCTCTTAGAATCATGAAGCTACCAATTTACATCTAGCTATCATCAGATTACATCCAAGCTAGCTGATCTCAGTCATGGAAGAGTCATTTATAGGAGGGAGAGCTTCCATAAGAGATGGCAAGAGGAACTCATCCTTTAGGGAGGTTTCACAAAAGGTGGAACAACTATCCCAAAGGAGAGAGGTGAGATCAACTGACCCAACCACCAGCCCTAGGACCACCCATGAAGCAATTTCATCTCAAAGCTTTGACGAGTTGTTAAAAAACTTTCCAAAAGTAGCTCGTCGTGGGTTCAACACAGGGACAAAGCGACGAATTCGTTAGAGCTAGTGCAAACTTGACCATCTTCGTGGGTGGGACAACTGATGACCCGCGACGACCCAAAAACTTAGGTAAAAAAGGGTCTGCTTCAGGGATAATGAACTAAGACATCCTTCCTGAGATCACAAGGTATTGACACATAATTGGCAACATGACATAGAATAGATATTAGTAACATGTACCGGCAGTGTCTGGGATCAGGGAATGCAGGTTCTGTGACAAATTACTATGTAACAGATGCCCCCTAAAGCATGAAGGCTGAGAGAGTGGGAGGGGCGAAATACTTTACAAATCCATAATCGAAACAGAACAACATCGTAGAGAACCTGCAAACGCAAGTACAACTGATATCTTTGATACATGAGTACTTAGTGAAAAGGAAATACATGTTTATGAGGCATGGGCGTAGCCATCCAGAAGATAAACATAAATGGTCTTTGGTATGGATTCAGCCATCCAATCAGAAAGACCACAAAAGAGACTCAAGTATGGTTGCAGCCATCCAACCAAAAGAGTCATGTATGAATCAATCCACGCAACCTAGACATGTGTAATCTGAGCCCAGGGTCTTGAGTCCCAACTTAACCATGGTACAAATTCTAATATCTGAATAGATGTGTTGAAGTCAAGCATACTAGAAAATCACTTGATTACTGGCCAATGATGTAAATCGTTAACAAGCATGAGAGATACCACCAGTAATGTCAATGGTTCTCAAGGTACTGCTAGTACAATCCAGAAAGTGTGAAGAATGATCTGAAGTCAAACACGAACACTTGTGAAATCACTCGGTCGAAGACCAATGATGCAAGCATGTCATCAAATGCGAAGAACTTGCCATTGAGGCATGCAAGCTCCAAGGTACCAGAAAGGAGTCTCTAGATCAACTTCCTGGATAATGAGTTGAAGTCGATAGGAAGTGATCAGTTGAAGGAGGGCCATAATGTTTCCCACATCATCGACGCGAGACACAGGAACAAGATGAATGTGGATGAGATAGAGAATCTGAGGAAGGTGTGTAAGGATACAAACTATAGAAGGATTAAGCTTTTTAACATATCGGCGACACGACTCCAGAGTTTGGCATCATTTTGGTACCAAGGGATTAAAGGTCATGATGATGCATCAAGGATCATATGGGATGAGGCAAAATGAATAACCCAAAACCTGGGAGGCCAACGATTAAGTGAGGATATCCCAACCTGAAGCAGAAAGAGTGTCGATGTTCAAGAGCGACAAGCTTCCTAACACAAACAACATAATGTGTCCAAATTTTCCCCACCTTTTCAGGCGAGTACCCCAATTATTTTTGAAACACAAATTTGAAGGGGATAACATATGCTTGTAATATACATTTGTCCTTCGAACAAATCTGACCTAGTAAATTTTAATGAGCCCTAGGAAGGAGAAGCTCGATCTCGTCATGATGACAAGTCCAAAGTCGTTAGGGTTTAAGGAGTCCAACATAGGTAAAACTCGAAGTCTTTTTCATATTTAGAGTATTTGAAAAAGACATGGAAAAGAAAACTCCAAAGGTCCCTTTTCATAATTTTGTCCCTTGAATCCAAAAAGGTAGAAATTAATATCCAAGGGAGCCTATTGACCATGATAGATCAATGTATACCTTTTTCGTAAGTAATCTATCCCATCCTGTAAAAGGGGCAAACTTATACTGGGTAGATAACGCTTCGTAACCTTTAAAAAGTTCAAAGCGATAAGAGCTCGACGATCTTTTCATGTTTCACGAGTCAGAAAAGAGCTTAAATATGACTCATCCTAGAGGAACGAGCGGGATAAAGGGTAGCAACTGGTTTCGGCAATGGAGGAACCTCTCAAAACACATAATGGTTAAGAGGCTGGCTAATAAAACTACTCATCGCTGCAGTTCCTCAGGAAAGGAAAAACAACCAAGTGAAAGCATATGATCTGCCAAAGAGATGGTGGTGATGGAATGAAACAACCAAGGCTCATCTAGAAGAAATCAACTGATTAAAACAGAAATCATGAGATGTAAATCGGGTGTGGGTTCATTTTTACACAAGCTTAAACCATGGAGAACTCTACTTGGATTCAATTTCATGTCTACACAAGCTTGAAATGAAAAACTATGCTTGTTATAAGTTCACATGCCCCTGGTTTTAGGTTCCTATACCAATAGGAGTCATAATTTTGAATGTCTGAGATTAAACCTCAAATATGTACATACCTTTTCTTTCTACAAATGTTTTCCATATTCAAAAAATAAAAAAATGTAAAGAGGGTATGTCCTAAAAGAATAATCAAAGGACAAAAAGAACAAAAGGTCAAAAAAGATGAAAAATATGAACCCCAAGAAAAGAAAAAATACCATGAAAGTGAGCAAGCCAAAATGCCACTACTATTTACTTTTTGTGCATAATAAATGATTGTGTGCAATTTGTAATCCTAGCCACAATCCATGATAGCCAAAATGTTTTAACTTGGCTATTTCATGTTTTCAATTTCATGTCTTTAGATAGAGAATAAAAATCTGGCCAAATAATGTAACCTTGGCAGATAATTAGATAAGTAGAGTAAATAAAAGGAGCTCAACTGTTTAATCTGAGCCCTTGGATGTAATAAGGTTAGATTTAGTTAGTTCAATATTGTAAAGAGAAAGCAAAATATTTGATAAGGGTTTGCTAGCTCAAATGCACCCTAATAAAGAGAAGAAAAAATGGTAGGGCGAGTAGATGGGTAAGTAGAAGAAAGGTTGCAGAAGTATGATGATTGATTAGACAAAAAGTATATTTATCATTCTCATCATAAAAGTTTTAGATATGAAGTCAATTAATTAACTTCCCTCATTCATTTTACCACTTTACTAATTTCCCATAATAGAGTTCAAAGTACTTAAAGCCTTTAAGTCAAAGAGGCTCAGAGCATTTCTCTGACTTTTGGAGGGACGTGACCCTCAGCTCAATGATTTATGGATGCCAAGTACTAAAATCCCCTCACAAAAATTTCATTCCCCCCCCCCCCCCCCCCATTTCCCTAATAAAACCCCTTTTCCTAAGGTTAAAACACCATTTGCCTAGGGAAAGTAATCACCCCCATGGAAAACCCTTTTTCCCAAAGAACCCACAAAAACACATTACCCTAAGTTTTAATGTTAAATATGTGAAAACATCAAAATTCACAAAAAGAGCATTTACTTATTGTTGTGTTCCCTTTTTCACCCATTTGTACTAATTGCTAATTTTATTACATTAAATCCCTATGAAAACCCATTTTCCCATATATATATAGCTCCTATATATAAAAAATAACCCCACCGATAAGTTTAAATATAAACTATATCGCTACCCATTATCCCTCAAAAATATTAAAATCCCACCCTAAATCACTAACCCCGATTAAATCCTTCGTTAATCACCCCGACGACATAATCCCGCCATAACCTATCATGAACCCGATACTACTACACTTAATCGCTCGTCGGGCCCCCCACTACCCTCTGTGCAACTTCCCCTCCCGATCGTCGTATGATCGGTTCCCTCCACATCTGACGGCCCTTATCCATTTCGGGCCAACCCCTCCACCGAACTATACCCACCCGAAAAAGTGGTTTTACCACCATCCCCTGATGCTACATGTCCGCCGATGAGTGGCATCGGGCGGCCTCTCCTCAAAACCACCAAGCTCCCGTAAGTGGTGCGATGGAAACCATTTACCGTTTGCCCGCTACGTGAAAAAACCATCATTGTTCACCCCTCGTACTTGCCAAAACTATTTTTTCCGCGTATAAAAGCCAAAAGCCCCAAATCATTTGTTTTTCTGAAAATTAAACGGTAAAACCTCTCCACGCATGCACATTGTCTACAAACACTTGAAGTTGTCAACCCACACCCAGTTGCACTCCAAAGACGCTTAGACAACCTTGCAGCCTACACAAAGCCCTTTTCGACCATTTGTAGTTGCCAGCCACCATGTTCAGAGCCAATTTACCTCAATTCCAAGTATTTAAGCCACAATTCACCAAGAAACCTTGTCAATTTCAAAACCAGTGGATGAGTTTTCTTAGTTAAAAGATAAAAAATAATAAAAGAAACTTAAGGAATTAAACCCACTCTGTGTTAAACACCATTGCCCTAAAAACACTGCAAATTACCTCCCACATTCTTAAATCCACAAGAACAGGGAATGGCTGCCCCAATTGCCATGGATGTGAGACCTATCTCTACACCCCATTTAGACTTGGACCACCTCCCCCTGGTTGAAAGGGATTTCTAGATAAAGGACACCTCTATCCATGAATCCTCGCTCAAAGCATACTGCCAAAGTAGGGATAGATACTTGAACTAGGCTGATCAAATTGGACTGTGGGAGTCCAATTTGCCTAAGTACTAGTTCCCCAGAGTTCACATTTTCCCAAAAATTGTACACTACTATCATGCCAATTACATTCCCAGTCAAAGAGCAGTCATGTCCCCAAAATAGACTATACTTTTCACCATCACTGCTGAGTCTATAAATGAGATGCTACAACTCCAACCTGGCCAAAACCTGACTCCCCTCTCCATTGGAGGCCTCTTGGACTTATATCCCAAACTCGGCCCTGCAAGATTGGCCCAAATAATCCAAACCTTCATCGTGGGAGAAAAATATACTCCCAAAGACCCCACCCCCCGCGCATATGTCGCAATTTTCTTTTCTCCTTGGGTCAGAAGTATTGTGGATATAATATCTAGTGTCCTGGGTTATACCACTAGTGAATATATTGATGAGATTATTTTAACCTTCATGTCCATATACACTCCAGGGCAGCCTGATGCTATCATATATGACTATGCTCAATACATAGCTGACAGAATGCATGAACAATTCCTCAAAATGAGTAATGAGAGAGTCTTCAAATACTCCTCAATCTTGTATCACCTTTTCCTATACTACCAGTCAAACAAGTTCCCACTTACCTTGAAAAAACTGGACACCAAGGGCCAACCAAGATCAGTTATCTTCTGGACCCCATTTATTCATCAACATCCCCCCCCCCATTCATATAATGAGTTCATAAATTCTTTTATCGACCCTGTGATGACCATGCTCAGTGGAACTCCTCCACCAAGAATCAGTGCTGATATTAGGAGTGTCCTTCATCTAAACATCAATCATCAAGTGGGGGATTGGTAATTGTACCAAAACCACACTAAGATCTGGATTTATGGCTGTGAGTTGGCCCCATAGAAACTACCTAAATACCTCTCAATGAGGTTATTTTCTTTGGAGTACTACAGACAGATAATAAATTCAAATGAGGTAAACTTTATTAAAGCCAAAAGAAAGCCCAACTCAAGATCAAAGACCAATTAGGTCCCTTTATTTGTAATAGCAGAGAAGCTGGAAAGGAGGAAAACCTAATCCTTCAGAGATTAAAACTAAAACAGAGCTTCATATGGAGATATGATCCCTTGGATTTCATCTGCAAAAGAAGGAAAAAAAACAAGATGGCTCCCTATATTCATCACCACATCCCTGAGATAGAAAAGTATGCCAACCAATTGCAATGGTGGAAAACACTTTAGAGGACAAGGATAGTACTGAATTTGCTGTGGAAAACACATTAATAGATTTGGAAAAGCAACTTGATGAGGATTATTTCCTGCAGGTGCCAGAATAGTTAGATAGGCCATAACCATCAAATAGGACAGATCAGTCCACAAGGACAGAACCATTAGAAGAACCAGTAACTACTTCTAGTGCACATCCCGTCATGCAAACTCCTCAAAATGAGGATAAGGTCCCAAAAAGAAACAGAGAAGGGGCTTCCACTTTAGGAATGCCAACTTCTGATGTACAACAAGAGTAAAAAAAAAGGAAAAATCCCAATCCAGCTTCTGAGCAAGAGTTCACTCATTACTGAGCTAAGGTCACCAACATAGAAGTTGAAAGAAGCAGGAAAACCACTCCATCTGGGAGTATGCAAGAGCCCTCTACATCACAAACTCAAATTTTGATGAGGCAGCAAAGTGTTGAGGTATCCTCCTTTAGGATGCTTGCAGATAAAGATCAAGATATTAAGGAGAAATACAAAGCAATCAAGGCTAGAAATGAGAGGCTTAAAGCCCAAACATATGCACAGTATTTGAAAATGTCCCCTACCAATCAAATAAGGCTAATTTCAGCCTTTGATGTTAAAGAGGGGAAAGTGCAAATGACCTCCATCAAGCCAACCACTCAGAAGCCAAGAACAACATCAGCGTTTAAGAAAGTATATTTTGAAGTATTAGCAAGGATATTCATCCCATTGACCAGATTGAACTGCATAAGAAAATAGGGGAGATGATATACTCCACACTAATAGGGAAGGCCATTTCTGCCCACCAATTACAGAACTCCTTGAACAATATATAAGCCCAATTCCAATTCGAGAAGGCCTCCTCACTGGCCAAGGATAATATAATCAAGTCCTTAGAGGACTTAGTGATTGAATTGGGACACGATCCCAAAGATGTAAAAGCTGTATAACATCTAATTAAGAAGAAAAATGATGACATTGTTGCACTCAAGAAGCAGCTAAAGATACCCCAGCTACATCAACCACAGACACTAGAAGTCCTAGAAGCACAACAAGGACATGAAGAGCTCATGGGCTTGGTCTTGAAGCTAAACAATCAAATTAAGGAGACAGAGAAGGAGTTGGACACTTTAATTCAATCAAAGCAAAGTGACCTAGCCATAACTTCTAGAACTGTCATCCCCAAAGTATCCATAGCAGATCCTTCCACACTGACAGCATCACTGGCACCCACAGCTCCACCTGTCACAGCATTGCCAGTAACTGCAGAATCTACAACAGCAACAAGCACATCAACAGACAAAGTAACAGAACTGGTGAAGGCCATGGAAGATATGTCTATTCAAGCTACAGAGCTAAAGAGATTAAAGGAAAAAGTGGCAAGTCTGGAAACTGACTGCAAACTTTCCCAACTCCAGTAGAAAGAAGAAACACAGAAGGCCCAGAGAATGGGTGAAAGAATCAAAATCCTAAAGAAGGATTTAACATTACAGAAACCTCTAGGGAAAACCAAAGAAATTATTTGGGCCAATATCATTGACTCTATCAATGATATTTGGCCATCAATTCAGGTTATATTTGAGTAGAAAGAATTAGTGAAGATAGCCACTGAAGCTATCCAAAAAGTGAAGGAAGAATTGGGAGATAAACCAGAGGATGCAAATCGACTCATCCACTTCTTAAATAGCAAGAACAGATATGAGCTCCAAGAGCTTCACATAGAAGACAGGATTTAAGCAATTATGGGGATTAGAAAGGTTATTTCCAAAAGAAACCTCATGCACAACTTAGAAGAGAAGTGCCACAACATGCAAGTAGCCATTGACAAGTTCATGGCTAAGTTTCAGATTTTAAGGGACAAAGGTCTTCCCAGTCCCATGGTCATTAATGAAAAACTCATGACTTGGTTGGACTGTAGAGATAGACTCAGGAAATTGGCTAAGGGAAAAGCTAGCTCTTCGGCTATTAAAGCTTTGCCAACAGGAAAAGTATTATATGATACATTTGAGAACTTGTTTTTCATAGAGCATGAAGTGAAACATTTGTTTCTCACCAAACCAAATTTTGGAAAATACACAGAGGCAGATGAAACCTACAGAAGAGTGGTAAAAATAAAGTTACATGATGTAGAATGGTGGGAAAAAATGACAAATTTACATGAGAAAGTTATTGCACAATAAATCTGAAGACAACCAGTGAAATAGGTAAAAGCAGAGCAGCAGGGTCAAAGAGTAGTAGGGTCAAAGAGTATCAGTTAAAAGATAAAAGGAAAGAAGATTCCAACGTAGAAGTGCTACAAATGTCAGCCAGCTTAAAGGGCTCCAACTCAATAGAAATAGCCAGCAACACCATAATAATAGGGACAACATGAAGTAGTTTAACATTTATCTCTAGCTTCATGCAAGAAGATATTTTAATTCCCTAGATTAAATCTCAAGTTGTTTTGAGATATTTTGTAAATATTTTTGTATAAATACTTCACATTTCAAAGTATGTAGGGTGGATTCCAAGACATTTCTATAGACTTTTTCTCTCAAATCAAAGTTCTATTATATCAATGACTGGATTGGCTTGCTAGATCAAGGAATAAAGATCATATATTTTACAAGATTCTTGTGTGAAGCGAAATACAAATAAGTATTCTCTCATGTTCACTGTCATTTTTCCTTATGTTTTTTCCATAATATTATTTGTTTCTTTAAAATCTATATGTATCACAAGGAATGAAATTTCATAAATTGTTTGAATGCACTCTGTCTTGACTGTTTTACATTCTAAATGTTTGCTCCTAAACTATCTTAGCTAGGGAATCCTTAACTGCTCCTTAGCTTCCGTAGTTTCTCCTCTGGTCTATATAAAAAGATTCTTAATTGCCCTTTGTTCATGATCACCCTCTGTTCTTCATTAAGATCCTAGTCCAAGGATTCTTAAGTGCCCTTTCACCCTGGTTAGAATAATTTCACCCATTTGGACTAAAGATTTGCATTTTTCTTTGCTAGCCTACCCTATGAACATTCCCTTTAATGATCTGATCTAGTTATGCTATCCATTTATTGAATTCATAGCCCAATGGCTTGAAGATCTAGCTCTATCCATCTACTCCAAGAATTCCACCATCCTACCTTCAATCCAAAATCAAAACCCCATGAACACTAAGAACTAGCCTAAAATCCCATAAAAACAAAGCTAAATTATAAAGAGAGAGCCCTCTCTGGACTTAGGTTGGCTAGAGCCTAAGCCTAAAAGATTGGTTTGTGGTTACCTTAGATACTTCTTTCTTTTGATAAATTCTAGGGAAAACTTCTGAGTGATAACATAGTGGTGACCATACTGGGGAATCAAACCCTCAGTCTTAATAAACCTTTGAGAAAATTTCAAATCTTTATTTCAAGCCTCTTGAAGGGTTTATTAGAAGTTATTTACAAAATTTCACAAACAAAAAGTAATTAGAAAAGGTTGAAATCATGGCTTCAAGGAGAACTCACTATACTAGGGCTAATCCAGATCCAAACCCTACCCCAGTAGTGGATAATCCCAACTTGATTTCAAAAAGATCCAAAATACAAGAAATTTTAGTCAGTCCAACACCTTCAATCAAAGCAGATTTATGCCCTAATGAGTGGTTGTTTCTAGAAGACCTCCCCTTTGATGAGTCATTGACCTTTCCCTATTTAGAACCAGGTCTGAAAGTGCACTTGATGACATAGTTCTAGATCGAAAGTTTATTGCAGATCTCGAAGTCCAGAAGGCAAAACAATCAATTGATGAATATATTCTAAATTCCCCTCAGTCATCCCTTACTACTACTAAGATCCCTAAGCTTTCTTAACCAATGTCAACTACCCTTCAGGGAAAATTTTAAGAACCACCCTAAATTTATATGTATAATAAATGGGTGAATCCCCATGATACATAGGAAAAAAGGAAGGCAATTTTATCACTAATATAATATGTATATATATTTTTCTGTGAATCTCTCACTAGATTATATTATCTTGTAAAGTCATGGCGAATCTTTCACTGAATTATAAAATCTTGTAAGATCTTGGAAAATCTTTCACTGAATAATAAAGCATTGTGAAGTCTTGGTGAATGTTTTGTTAAAGTATGAAACCATATATAATAATAATAAAACATATTCATTAAACTGTAATATACACATACATGTTTGGAAAAAAGAAACATAATTTCACTTCCTAAACAATGTTGCAAGATTAGTGGCCATGTTTGTCATGGTAGGAAGAGATTAATGTTTTCTATACCACTTTTGTCAAGCTACCACTTTGCCAAAGCTATCAAAATTCTTTCTTATTCCATAGACTCCAACTGCAAGATAAAAAAAAAAAAAAACACATCAAGTTTGTTTACCACAACATGCCAACAAGTAGCAAGCCCCAACATATAATATATATGAGTAGTAGGTATCCCAAAGGCCTGAAGGGGATCTAATGGAAAGAAGTGATCATTGTCAGAAGCCTTCCAATCAATATATAAATATATAAATGTAGATTTTTTATTATTTTAATTGGAAATCTTCACTTAAACAATAAAATTTAATTACGTCTCTCCCAATCTAAATTTCTTATTAGCATAATTCACTACCTTCATACCATTTTTAACAGCGTTGTAACATGTGGATCAATTTCCTTTTTGGTGCACAATCTCCCCCTTTTAGGACAATATGGTGCAGTGACCCAACCCCTACAGATCATTACGACAAACTAAGAATAGCAGAGAAGATGAAAGGTTTTACAAACCAGCATATTTTTCAAACAACTAATCCAAGATCAGTGCCTTAACTTTTTCATGAAGATATCATATTGAGAATGTTTGAAAAATGGTGGGAAATTTGGGCAGCAACTATCGCTCTTCTACGAAGGTGATGCGGAAAGAGTTAAGATTTCATTTTTTTGAATTTTTTTTTGTTAAATCAGAAAAACCAATATTAATGGAGATATCGGTATTTTTTACTAAATTTTGTGAAGTGACTAAATGTAGCTTTAACCATTCACCTTAGATTTTTTTTACAATATAATTTCATAAGTCTATTTAATATCTTCATTATCATAAAAACCAACCTATATCCATCTTAACTCCACATCTACCACTCTTAGGGGGATGAAATCTATTTATCCCTCCCAGCACTTGGTAGAACCAGAATTAAGATGGATCTAAGATAGAATTTCCCCTTTAAATAATCTATGCTCACATGAATACCATGGTAATACCAGGGGTTATCATAAACCTGTAGCTTAAAAACTACTATTAGTA
>APFE030997520.1:50519-64297 GCA_000404065.3 Pinus taeda
CATCACCATTCTGGTTGTCCATATTTTTCCCTCTCATCTCCTCCGTCAGCAGGGCTGAGACTATTTCATCAAACTGCAAAGCAGTTGCATTGATACCTATTGCAATAACCAGACTAGCCCACGAGTCTGGTAGAGAACACAA
This sequence comes from Pinus taeda, assembly GCA_000404065.3. Classification (NCBI taxonomy): domain Eukaryota; kingdom Viridiplantae; phylum Streptophyta; class Pinopsida; order Pinales; family Pinaceae; genus Pinus; species Pinus taeda. The sequence continues at coordinate 50,662 of APFE030997520.1, forward strand.
CAAACTGATGCACTTATCTTCATCTGAAATTTTAATATCAACAGATAATAACTGACTTACCACAGTATTAAACGCGTTCAGATGCTCTGTCACCGAGTCTCCATCTTTCATCCTCAGGTTATACAGCTTTTTCCGCAGGAACAGTTTATTCACCAGAGACTTAGATTGGTACAAAGTCCCTAACTTGTCCCACAGAGCCTTCGCCGTAGCTTCCCCTGATACATTCAACAATATTGAATCTGAGACACACAATCGTATTATTCTCTTTGCCTTCCGATCCAACTTCTTCCATTCTTCATCGGTCACTCCCGTTGGTTTAGTACCTGGATCTACCACGATCCACTGATCTTTATCCACCAAAAAATCCTCCATCTTGAGTTTCCACAACTCAAAGCTTTGACCATTGAACTTGTCAATCTCTATCTTTCCACTGTTCGCCATCTTCTTTCACCACCAGAATCGATCTCACAGATCTCCCACTGAACAGGGTCTACCACAGGCCCGAGCGAATCCCCTCAACAACAAAGGCGTCCCCTTGAAGCCAAAACAACTCTGATACCAAATGTAGGTTTTAACCTCGTACATAAATTACTAGCATACGAATTCTAAATACAGGAAAAATAAACAATGCGAGAGCATAACACATAAAACACATTTACACAGAGATTCCCACTGGATCTCAAAACCGAGACTACCAACTTGATTTTTCATTATGTTCCTTTCAATGTTACAATACATATTTATACATGCCGAAGCATCCAATACCATGGACCGAAAACCATCGCGTCCAAAATCATGGACCGAAAACCATCGCGTCCAAAAAACATGTGTGAAAATCATGCACAAAACCATAGGTGGATCTGCCCAACCTAACATAGGGTCCAAAACCAAAATCTTCCAGGGCACTGCCCCGGACCCCATAAAGTGGGGTTACGGGTACCCCTCAAACCCCCTATTAACTATGTGGAAAGAATATAACACAACCCAACAATAAATGGTCTCGCAGAGAACTCAGCCAGATTCATGCCAAGAGGTTAGTTCGACACGCGCATGACAAGGGAAACGGATGAACATATACCTTGTGATAGGGCACAAAAATGAAATAGGAATGCACATAATAATAATGGCAGTTTTGAGAAACAGGAAGGAAAAACTAACGTGCGAAGAGAGAGGCCACGAAACTAGTGGCTCAAATTGGAGCACGGCCAGATTGGAGCAGGATCAGCAATCACCCGCTCTAATACCATGTTAGACACACTCATGGCAGAAACAGCAGATGAATGATAAGCACGAGACTATGTCTATTATTAACAAATGATATACATTTATAGTACAGTCACATGACTTTTGATTTCGTATTCCAAGGTCTCTTGGACTTCCTTAGACTATTCAGCTTCCACACCAACCCTTAGAGGATTATGTGTTCAAAGAAATCTTTTTGAACAAATTTTATTTATTTTTTACATAATGTAAATAATTATTCTTTTGTTATTTCTTAAATAATAATAATAATAAAATAAAAATAAGTCATCGCTAAAATTGGTATCACAATTTTTGTTTCCTTAGCCACAGTCGTTGTTTCCTCAGTCATTGTTTTTGTGTCCTTAGCCACAACAATTATTTCCTCAGTCACAGTCATTTTTTCCTTAGCCACAGTCACTATTTAATCAATCACAGTTCTTGTTTCCTTAGCCACAACCGTTGTTTCCTCAATCATAATTATTGTTTCCTTAGCCATAGTCATTATTTCCTCAATCACAGTTGTTGTTTCCTCAGTCACAGTTGTTGTTTCCTTAGCCACTACCATTGTTTCCTCAGTCACATTTGTTGCTTTCTTAGCCACAACCATTGTTTCCTCAGTTACAGTTGTTGTTTCCTTAGCCACAACCATTGTTTTTTCAGTCACAATTCTTGTTTCCTTAACCGCAGTCATTGTTTCCTTAGTTACAATTGTTGTTTCCTTATCCACAACCATTTTTTCCTCAGTCATAGTTGTTCTTTCCTTAGCCACAATTGTTGTTTCCTCAGTGACAAATGATGTCTCCTTAGTCACAACCATTTTTTCCTCATTTACAATTGTTCCCTTAGTTGCAGTCGTTGTTTCCTCAGTCGCAGTTATTGTTTCTTTAGTCATAGTCATTGTTTCCTCATTTATATTTGTTGTTCCCTTACTCGTAGCCATTGTTTCCTCAGTCACAGTTGTTGTTCCCTCGGTCACATCTTATTTTTCTTTCATTATGTTACTATTTGTTTCCATTAAATACAGTTGTTGATCTTTAACATGTGATTATCATTTTCTAGTGGTATCTTTATTCCTTTAGGGAAAGGAACATTTTTAGCTTTCACCTTATATAATTATGGGAAACCGATTTATTTTATGGCTATCATTAGAGAATATTTTATGAGAAATCATTATCAGAATTTTAAAATTTCCGTGAATTTTTAATTCTTTCTACAATTGTAGAAAAAATACAATAATTCCTACATTGTATTCCTTTCATCACCACTTACATAATATCTTTTAATTCTATTCTTCCAAGTTCCAATGATAAATGACCATAATCTTTTTTAGGGAAAAATTAGCAAGCTAGAAAAGTAATTACTATAATACTTCTTACACAATCCCTAACTCTTAAGGAGTTGACACATCACCCCATTTACTAATTAACCTATTAAGATTAATGAAAATTATAAATTAACAGAGGATAGGAGGTCTCATCACGAGTCGACCTACCATGATAAGAGGATCTAGTGGAGTGACATTACCATTTCTGGTCACCAAGCCACGGTAATGGCCTTTGGATTTTACGTCCAAGGACAAGAGGTCTCATCATGATCTGACTTGTTCACCTCATTAGTTATGGTGAATGGAATTGTTGTTAATTGGTTAGCACGTAAGAACAATTCCCTTCTGTAAATACTTCAAAAAAAAACATGACAACAAAATTCAGAAAATCTCTTAGTAAATGGGACACTGGCATCTCAAAGGGTTAAAAAGAAAACCCTGTCGAGGTTGTGAATGCCTACTGGAAACAGAGGCCATGCCTATGGTATTGAAGTAAAATCAAGAATCACAATATAGCTTGGCTTTTTGTTCCTTCAAAATTAAAACAAGAACGGTCATTAAATATATTTATCGACATTCGTAAACCCTTCCGAGAATGTGGTCATGTTTGGTTCTTTATGAGCATTTTACTATAATTCTACATATTAGAAATACTCTTTTTTTTGGAAAATCAACATTCTAAATTATCTCCCTTTTTTTCTCTAATGATATGCTTGATATAACTATTACTTCCATCCATCTAGTCCTTTGTACACATTTCCCTATGCCTTTGTTTTTTCCAAATCCTCTGTGGGTTTTAATAATTCACGCTATTATTACCGCACATGAATCATAATCATTTCCTCATGCACCATATGTATATATCACGATTTATATTTATCCTTTTGGTGTCGCTTTATTGCACTGCATTAATGTACCATTATCTACCTGTTTGGCTTCATGTGCCCTAACCTAGGTTCAGCATTAGTCAGCCAAATAAATCCCTACACTACCGGCCATTTCGGCACCAACCCGCGGAGCGCAGACCGAAGTCTCACCCGAAGCAATGTGGGGGGATGCTCAAACCAAGTTTCCACACCCTAATATGGTCGTCATATCGGTTTATACCCCCTGCTCCTACCTTCTTGTAGGTTGCTAAGCCTTAGGGCTTTATTGATCTACCCTCTATCTCGCCCTTTAGTACCTCCACGAAGGTGTACGATTGACCTTTGTGTAGCCCTAACCAGCGGTTCAGGTACTTTCACGTTGCTATGACAATGTATTGTATAGGTTCCCAAAGTTATTTCAAGTGTTTTACTTATCTTACCGATAAATTATAGTTAGCCTTGCCTAAACTGATATTCTTTCTTGCGTTCAATTAACAGATATAATCACATACATTCGTGCATCAAATAAACATTGTAAAATAAACCCAGATCGCAATATGATCAGATGCATTAACAGAGACTAAATACATAGTAATTACAGAATACTTCTCTTTATTAAGATCTTCCAATTTAATACAAACTCTATCCACCCTACGCACACAGCTGCAGGGTTCTGCGCTCACAGCTGTAGACTTCCACCCTAAGCCTCTGTGCACTCAACTACAGAGCGTCTACCTACGCTAAGACCCGAAAACACTTGGAACTTTTTCTACGAAAACTTCCCAAAGCTTAATTGATTCTAACTGCCTAGAGCTTACTTACTTAGCTCTTTTTATACAATCCCATGGTCTGTGGACCATGGGTAGATCTTTACAGCCAACTTGACACTTTACAAAATAAGGGTGGACAACCCTTTATGACTCTTGACACCTTCACGCTCTGCAACCACAAAATGCAGAAACTTTAGAACTTTATTAGCTTTTTAGCCCCAAAACCGCTCCTGGGGGGACCCGTTCCCAATAGGCCCCCAACAGAAACATGGTGACTTGCCCTCGTGTCACTCTACGGGTGCATATATCTTGGCATGAATACCTCCCAGATCAACCTGTATGACGGAAACCTCGGTGGTGCACTTCGTGGCCGCCTGCTTCACTTCTTCAACCAGCTGCTCTATTGCTGGTCCTGAACTGTTAGCCTGAAGCTTCTGCTAAGTCGCTTGCAGACTAGCAAGCTTACCTTCAATGGAGGTAGTGATTGAATAAGCTTCATCCAACCAAGGCTTCAAGTGCGTCTTAAGCCCTGCCTCTTTGTATTGCATTGCATCTACCTGTTTCTTCAATATTTGGCCTCCTGTAGCTTCGCAAGTCTCTTTGTGAGGGCAACGGTGCACGTTGTTCCTTTTACCTCATCATAGCACTGATGTAGTTCTCGCACCTCTGTCTCCAGCCATTGTACATTAGGATCATCTTGCAGACTGGTCAGGACCTCGAATGATTGTTCAAACAGTTTTGTGCAGTCTGCTACTGTACTATCTACTGCCGCTATCACCTCTGTGACAACGATTGTGTGCTTCCCCTCTACTTCTAGCAGAGTTGAAGGTTGGGCCTTCAACTACAACTCTCCAATCTGGATGTTCAGCTCTAGCTGAATCTTAGCCAACTCTGTGTGAGCGTCGCGCACCCCTATAGCAAGTTTGTGAATGCGCACCTCTATCAATTCTCCCTCAAGAATGGCCAACTCCAGGACCATTTGTCATGCTTCCTCCATGACTTGAACTATGTTCTTGTTTCAGTCGGTTACATCATTCACGGTGGCAATGGAAGAGTCTCGTTGTAGGGCCAACTACAAATTATTGATCTGTTGCTCATTGATCACCTAAAAAGTGTGTTTTTCGCAAGCCCTCAGCTCCATGATCACCCCATCCTGCAGTAGGTGGAGCACCTTGCTAGGAAGTGTTGCCAAGTTCAGCCCCACTCCCTTGAGGGAACTGACAGTGGGCCTGTCAGCTTCCTTTTCTGTGGTCAGTGCTCCCTCTGGCAGCACTATCACTCAGGAGTCCTTCACATGCAGCATCGCGGTGTCTTGTGAAGTACTGATGGCGAGGCTAGTGGACACCATGTCGGCCTATGCTGCATGGATCTGTAGCTCATGCAGACCCGTCTGCATGGCCCCCAATAGTTGTTGTTGTTTTTGTTGCTCAAACTATTGTAGTACCTCAGTGGTGACATCCTGCACCGTATCTCCAATGTCATTCAAATATCCCTCTATTAGGGTAATTGGGTCCAGCGACATCTTACTGGCCTTGGATTTCTTCCGCGGCCCCACTTTCTCTTATTCTCTTGGATGTTTAATGTGGTGCGATGTTGTCTATGGGTCCACTCCATGCCACTCTGTCTGCTCGTCTGTTTCTTCCTCTGTTTCAGGTGAGGGCAACCTCGCATCTTTATGAAATTTGCACTCTACTCCACATGTCTATTCTTTCGCCTGGGCCTTGGCCTCGGCCTCCTTCCTCTGCTTCTCAGCCAGCTACGCCATCTTGAGCTTGGCCTCCTCCTTTTTGCATTGTGTGGTGGACTTGCTCGATCCCACTGCCAAGTCTGAGGCAGTGCGCCACTCTGTCAGCTAGCGATCAAGAACTGCATCGATCGTGTCATGAGTTGCCAAGTAAGGCAAGTCATCCCACTTCTGCTTAGGGTCGCTCCATGCCCTAACCAATACACGCTGAAGTCTACCTTGAACTCCACGTACTCCTGCAATTTGGAAAACACAGTACGCAAAAATCGCGGCTTGTGATTGATAGCCATGCATATATTCATTTCCATCAAGATCCAAAAGATCTTACTATCCTTGATGCCCTGAGCATCCTTGGTCGCCCACAGCGAAGCGTAATTTATTTCTTCTGGCAAGCCTGACGCGATCAAGGGGAATTGATTGTCTTCAGGCAAGTCCTAGGCTACCAGTACAATGGACAGCAAGAGCCACGCATAGTGGAAGGTCTTGCTAAGCTCCTGTGCCTCGCGGCAGTTCGCAAGGAACTCACTGCAAAGATAGCATGCCCAATTAAATTGAACCCCTCTGGCGCATTGGGCTGCTAGAGCAATGACAGTTGTAGGCACTTCATCTATGCAACACTTCCGCATAACTATTCCTACCAAAATCTGCATGGCCACCTTGACCGCAGGATTGCAGATGCTCGAGATGGTATAGCCTCGCGGCTTCTTCATGAGCCTGAATTTCTTCTTCATGGCCTCCACGAGGGCCTGCTCACCACCTTTTCCTCCAAACATCATGGCCAAATTTTCCTTGGTATAGGGCAGTCGTGTGATCCTATGGATCAACCTGTAGGTGATGGGTATCAGCTCCTCCAGCCATAGACACCCCTCATGAACCAAGCATAGCAGATGCTTCATTACCAATATTGTAATGGGTGTGCAATTGTAGTGGAGCATGCATTACAGGTTGAGCATACCTGCCTTGTATACACCCGTGAGCCACTTCCAAGGTTCCAACACAGTCATCCCAATGGTTGTATGAAAAATGTGGTGCATTGTTCTGTCACCAATGAGGGAACTTCTCAATGTTAGCTAAGTCCCAATCGTCCAATTTCAACAGCAAAAGCCGCCGCAAGCGCGGTCCTTCAAAGACAATCTCGTTCGGCAGCAGAGGTATGTGCAAGGTGACCTTACTTTCGTCAATGTCCTTTAGTACCTTGGTCTTGCCCTTGCGCAGAGGGACATATTCAGGAAATTTGGTAATAGTGTCAGAACCCTCGACCTCAATGTCCTCCACTTCCACCCCAAAATCCTCATCGTCCATCGAGATGTCCTCAATCTCTTCCTCCTCCAGCTCCAAGTTAATAGTTTTTCCCTTTTCCTGTGTGGTGGGCTTGTCCTTCTATGGGTTTCTTCTAGGTGACACATGCATTGGTATCGTAGCCAACTCACCCTTCTTATCCATCGCGCTCGCCTTGGTCGGGGTAGGCTTCGGTCTAGGCATCCATGGTGAATTTGAAACTTTAGCTAGTACCTGTGCAACCTCCGGAGCAACTCCCTCTGCCTCCATAACAACCTCTGGCACAGACCCCTCGACTGTCACTACTTCAGCGTCCATAGCTTCTGATCCTGGGATAATGTCATAGATGAAATTGCGGTCAAACTCTGGAAATCGATCAAATGTTGGGCAATCAAACAATTCTTCGAAAAATGCGCGGTTCATGCACATCTGAGAGCTCACCAACTCAATGTTCAAAATGCCAAATGTTTTTCATTGGGTAGCCACATGTAACTTATAGGCCATTTTAAATTCAAATCCGATTGTTCCCCCTAAATTTGGTTCATTAATGTCAGATTAGCGATATATTTTCAAGGATCTTACCCATAAATTTCGTCTTAAATGTCAGTCGCCCACTCCCTTTCACCACCTTCTCATCATCAAAACATGAACAGTGACTTTAATGGTCACTTTCCAGCTGACCTGCGTGATTTCTCCCCGAGTAGCACAACTCTCTCCGCGCTATAGCGAACACTATGACATCTCCTCGTTACAGACAATCTTCCAATCGCGCAGTTCCCCAACCCGAGTAGTGTAGTTTATAGTCCTGTGCCTCCTTTCAGTTGCCTGGAGCACTAAGACTATGCTACCTTCATAAAGTCACTTGGTTCGATCACTGGTGTATGGCTTAAATCGGTTTCCATTCACCTTTCCTAGGAAGGGATCTCCATTCAATTTAACCAACTAAATTTCTCCATCTTCGGTAATCTCCTTAATGACGTAGGGCCCTAGCTAGTGCATCCTGAATTTTTCTGGAAAATTATCAAACTTGTTGTCATATAAAAAAACTAGATTATTTACCTTAAACATGTGCAGTTTAATGTGTCGATCATGCCATGCTTTTTCACACTGCTTTTGGACCTATTGGTGAAATCTAACCAGAAACCTATTTTCCTCGAGCTCAGCAAGCTATGCGAGCCTCTCTTCCAGGGCTCTGCAATCCATCATACCTGTGAGTTCCATTATGCGCAGAATAGGCACAATATATTCCATTGGCATCACTGCTTCAACACCATATACAAGCCTAAAGGGTGTCTTCCAGTCAACTTTTTTCACGTCGTTCAATAGGCTCATAGTACTACAAGTATGTGCAGGTCCCAATCACTTCGATAAGCATTGCAAACCTTGGTCAGTGTGTTCTAGAGTACCTTATTGAATGCTTCCACCATCCCATTAGCCTGTGGGTGATAAGGCGTGCTTTTCTAATGATATACTTGAAATTCCTCTGTCAGCGCCTGATTGTTTCATTTAGAAAGTGTGTAGCACGATCACTCATCAAAATCTTTGGACACCCAAATCGCGTCAGTATGTACTCAAAGAGAAAATTCACAGTAATTGCACCTGTGTAGTCCTTCACAGTTTGTGCCTCCACCCATCGAGTCAAAGACTCAGTCACAATGATAATGTACCGCACTTTCGTCTTCTTTCCTTGAGGCTGAATGTGTCCCATAAAATCTATCGCCCATTTCTCGAAAGGTTGTAATTTCATATGTGGGTTTAGAGGTAGCTCATCTCTCCATGATGGTCTATCAATCCTTTGACACACGACACACACCCTATAGTAGGCTTTTGAATCTTGATGAAGGGTTGGCCACCACAATCCTGCACATAGGAACCTTTGTGTGGTCACCCTTCCTGTGTAATGCCCTCCAGCGGCACCCCCATGAGTGTCTGCGAGGATACTAATCCTTTCAAAATCCGGTACATATCGTCGTAATATTTCATCAAACCCCATTTTGTACAGATGTCCGGCAATGAAAGAAAAGTCTATCGCATGCTCCACTAACTCCATTTTCTGCTTAATGGTGTAGCCTTCTGGGGCAATTCCTGTCGTTAGGAGGTGTATGATGTCTTCAAAGTGACCATTCGTGATGCGTACTGCAAAGAGATGTGCGTCAAGTAATCCCTCTTCCAAATTAGTGGGCTCTTCCCCCATATCGATGCGGGACAAGTGATCTGGTTCCGTGCTCAGTCATCCAGGATTCACAATAACATCAAAATCATACTCCTGGAACAATAACAACCACATGCAGATTCTCCCCCCCCCCCAACAAAGGCTTATTGACCAGGTATTTCAACATAGAATGATCCGTATACATCTTAAAATGTCCACCCAGCAAATAGTGTCTAAACCTTCGGAGTGCGTATAACATGGCTAATCCTTCGCACTCGGTGGTGGAATAGTTCTTCTCAGCCTTGGATAACCTCCTACTTGAAAATGCTATAGGATGGTCCAATTCTCCTCCACCAGCCTGTGTTAGTATTGCTCCCAGTGCTATACATGATGCATCTACATGTACATGAAACTCCTTCTTCTAATCTTGGAAGACTAAAATCGACGCGATGACCATTTTTCCCTTCAGCACATCCAAGCTTTTCTGACGGTCCTTATTCGAACAGATTGTGATATCCTTTTTAAACAACTTCTCCATAGGCATGGTGATATGGGCATAGCCCTTGATAAACTTCCTATAGTACCCAATATGTCCCAAGGTTGCGTGAAACTATTTCACACTCCTCGGTGCCTCCGGGTTAATTATCATTGGGATCTTCGTTAGATCTACCATCAACCCCTGCTTGCATACCACATGATCCATAAAATTCCTAAAAGGGACATAAAACAGACATTTCTTCAGATCGAGCGCCATCTAGTACCTTCGACACGTATCTAACATTAAGTGCAAACTGGCCACATGGCGTTTTACCAACCCAAACACCATCCAGTCATCAAAGTACACCTCCATAAACTTATGAATGAATTCTTTGAATGCAGCAATGACTACGTGCGAAAAAATTGCAGGCACATTATTTAATCCGAAAGGCATCACGGTGTATTGAAAACATTCCCATTCAATCACAAAGATGGTCTTACTTCTATCTTCAGGCGCGATTTTGATCTGATGGTAACCAGAGAACCCATCAGTGAAGGAGTACGCTTCTTGGCCACCTGGATTATCCAATACCTCATTAGTGAACAGATTCGAGAAAGGGTCATGCACGCAAGTGTCATTCAGTGTCCTAAGATCTATACATATCCTTATTTCATCTTTTTGTTGCTTTTCATGTACCACCATTAGGCTCACCCAATCAGATTCTTCTATGGGCTCAATGATGCCTGCTGTGAGCATCTTATCTAACTCTAAGCGGACCTTCTCCTTATACTTCGGATTGAGACGGTAACATATTTTCTTAACCGGCTTCGCGTCGGGTTTTAACGTGATCTTCATAATTCCCAGGTCTTCTATTATCCCCTTTAACTTCATAAACTCGGTAGTGAACAAATCCTAGTATTTGCGGAGCAATTCGGTGACCTTATCTATCATCGTGTCATCCTAGTAATCTCCAACCTTCACGAATTTGAGCTCCGCCTCCGTGCCAATATTTATATGTTTAGTCTTCAGCGGTGCAGGTATATCAGGATTTTCGATCAGTGGTCCCTCGACCTCACGGTGACCCTTAGTTTCAAGGAAATTAATCTTTCATGGGTCCTCATCTTCTTCTTCATCAGTCACATTATAGCATTCCAGTGCATTGCTTAGCTGAGTAATCCAATCGGGTTGAATCAGATCCAAAGGATCCTGTGGTATCCTAAAGATCGTTGCTTTAACCTCTTGTAACACTTCATCAATATAGTCAAACCCGTCTTCAAAGCTGAATGTCATTATGAACCCTTCATGCAAAATATCCCATTCGCCTATGTCATGGCGGAGCTCTGTCTCCAAGTACCAATTCATGGGGATGACATCCAAGGTGTGACAGAACAAGTGCACCCATTCAGGTTGGGGCTTCACTCCATAGGCCTTAAACTCTTTGGCCAAGTGAGCATGTGGATCATCCTTCCCATCATACTTGTTTGTCACTCATACCTTTGGCTTCCCAAAGCATGTTCTCATCATCCTCCTACACTCACGCCAATCATCAAAACTACCCTTTTGCGTACCCCACCATCTCGCAGGCATAGCACGCAGGGGCCAGTCCAAAGCCTAGAAGCACTGCTTTTCTGGTACTTCCCTCTCAAATGCATCCAAAAACACATCCACATCAATAAAGCCATCATAAGTGGACAGATTTCTTAGCTCTGACAACACACATCATAGCAATCAGGTCATCGTGTTACAGCTCAGTGTGGTTACTTCATGTAGTCGATTCTGCTAGCGCTCTAATTCTTCGTCCGAGTCTGAGTTGCAGGAACTCTCATGATCCCATGTAATTCATCCATCCACTTTATATTTACCCAATATTGGTCTCGCTTTGTTATCTTATATATGTAGTCCAAATTGTCATCGCTTTCGTAATCGCAGACTGGTTCAGTATAGTGCGATCCTTCTGCAAGATCTAGGGGTACTATTATGCGAAGCGATTTATTTTCAAATATCATCTTCCATTTCTTTAGGTTGATTACCCTGTTCATGTCAGTATCCCAATCAATGCCAAGTAACATAGGGTAGGGTTTTTGTCATTCAAAATTTCTATTACTTCAAAATCAGCCAATCCGCTCATGCCTTCAATATCTACAATTACTCCTTGCAGTTGTCCCATGGGGATGATCATCTGCTGATTTTCCATCCGTAACTGAATCAGATACCACTGCAGTGTAGTTCTCCCCATCCGCTCCCAAGTCTACTTTGGAAAAACGTTCACATGTAACCCTAGATCTAGAATAACTTGATCCATTTTGTATTCTCCTATCTGCGCAGTGAGTCTCATTTCTCGTCCTGTCCTTGCCTTATGCTCATTGATTTTCTATACCACGTGCAGTTCACCCGGAGTGTTTCGGGCGCATCTATTTATAAATTCTTGTAACCCCTTCACAGCCTTGCTATTGTGTAGCAGCTTCATGTAGGTCTATAGAAAGGTCGTAAGCATAGAAGGGTCCATTTCCTAAACAGGTTTATCCCAGCTCCCTGTGGTAGAGGCCTCAGTGAAGATCTTCTTTGCTTCCATGAACATTTTATGTGCACGCTCCAAATCAAATTCAGCCTCCTTCTCTGAAGGTTTTCGAACCCATGCGTTGTCTTCAAGTTGTTTCCCCATATTGTCACTTGTTGCAATTCCACTTCGGAGCATGATATTCACATTCAGATCCTCTTCACGAGGCTCAACCCTCATCATCTCCAGGTTCTGAGTCGGTTGTAGTGGTAGCACCCCTTTGTCGCATATCCTTGCTATCATTGTAGGACAATCCTCAGCCTCATGATCAAACTAAGTACAGTATTTTCACGGTGGACGCATTGGGTTGCTGCATTCGCGAGCATAATGCCCTGGTTAGGAGGCCGCATTTCTGCCTGAACTCTATAGGCAAGTGTTCTATCCATTATCAATTCATAACTTTGGTAATTGTGCTCATCATACCCTACCAACCTACAGAAGTTGTAGAACAGTTGTTGTGGTGTTTGTACAAACTTCTGCAGCAAATGACAATTATCAGTTGTATGTTTCCCTACTACCTAACATATAGTGCACCACAATGCAGGCCCTGGGCTCAGTCCTTCTTGGGCTTTCAGCCTTAAAGGCATCGGTCCTCCCCCTGTAATATAGTTCGCAAAGACCGAGCAGTGGTCTTTGTCATGCCCCTAACCTTTACATTTTAGGCACCAAATCTCTTCTTGCCCTTCTGGTGAAACTGTTCTGTCCTACTTCAGATTTTGCATTTCGAGGCAAAGATTTTGCAACTGCACATGGATCTGTTGAACCCCCTGATTCAGATCTTGCATCGATGTTTCATGTAGCCTTATTACAATCTCCAAGGCCTCTGCCGGAGTCATAATCTTTTATTATGACAGCGTGACCCTTAGGTGAGGCAGGAGCGAAGCCACGAACCACTCGCGATGCTGTAGAAATTTTGAATAATTTAACACATATTCAATGGAGATTATCCTGATCATGTACTATTGCAGAAAACATACACAATACATAAGCTCCTCTCGTTGATCATCAATATAGCAGCATCAATAACAATAAAACATCAAGAGCATTCACACATTAACACAGTATGTATCCCGGGGAAAGCATCTCGCTAAAAACCCCAACTATCTGTATATTAATGATTGAGTCATGTAACATTACACAGCATAATACTCTCACAAGTATCTCCACCTCTGTTACACACAATACAGCTCAGATCTGATCTCCAAATCTCTTCCACTGCTTGCCT
>APFE030997520.1:76657-90572 GCA_000404065.3 Pinus taeda
TCTAAATTAGTTATCAATTACTTTTTACATAAGAAGCAACAAGAACATTGCAGATTACACTTGTTTTAGGGTGTAAAAATTAGATTGAGGGTATAGGAGTAAGACAAACTTAAACTGGTTTTAGATTATTAAAATTTTATAGTATCATTACTATGTATGTGTTACATGAATTTAAATAACTAAAATAAGATATATTTAATTTTTTTTTGTAAGTTTGGTAGGACCTTTCATTCATTCATTCGCAAAGAAGCAAGTTACATCCATGATAGACATTCTGTAGCCTCAACCTGCCCATTGGGAAACCAGGTCTGTTGGCCATCAGACCACATTGTATGCCATCCAAAATCTGAGAATCTTAAGTCTGTCACACAAAGCCTTAGATGCATGAATGTCTATAAACTAGTTCACCCCTAACATGCTAACATAAGTACTACTAAATGACATATACATCATCAAAATAAACAAAAAAGAAGTTTCTCACTAATACTCATCAGAGGACTCCATCGAGTTTGGGTTCTTAACACTAGAACCTGGTAATTCTGATTGAGGAAGGCACAAAATGTGCTTCTCAATATGACCAAGATGAACATTTCGATGCTGTATTTGAAATTGGACAAGTTGAAATTCTTTCTGAAATTTCCTGGAAACCAGGGTTAGACATAATGGAACCTGTAGAATTCATAATAGCTCAAGCCACAATACTCTTCATCATCCAATAAAGGTGCAATGTCTATTATACTGAGTGATCCTACCTTGGGTATGGCCAGGGTTAGGAACCAATAAATGTCAATCTTCAAGATGTACTTCATTCTCAACCCACTTGATGCAACAAACTAACCATAGGGACTGAAAATTAAAACATTAACACACAACACAACATAATACTGAAATCCACACACAACAATGCACATAAAATCTCAGATTGACTAATAAATAAGTAAAAAATTTACAAGAGAATTCTTGGCCTACTGATTGGTCTCTCCGTCCTCACTCTCACTCACTTACATGCCTCATGGGCTCACCTAGGTTTATACAAGTGGATTTGAACCCACGGTAGGTTATAGATCATAAACTAACTCCCACAATATATCTCATGATCCATAAAAACTCTCATCTAATCCCTTATCTCTAGATGAGATCTAACTAAGTCTCAAATCCCTCACTTCTTCCAAAATACTCTCGAACCTTCTCATATTTACAATAATTCTCATTCTCTCCTAGAACTATAGGAAAATACAATAAATAATTAAATCATATCTTATGAAACTAACTCTCTTAGTAAACATTTAACCCTAGGTTAGCTGCACCTACATCAGACTCCCAGGTAAAAGAAATCATGGTCTCCTAACCATGTGTCTTCATCAACTAATTAAACTCCTCCTGGATCCCAAACTTTAGTATGTTGTTAATAAACTACTCTATCATATTGTTGCCATTTTCTTGTTGTCTTTTTCCGTCTTCCAGGATTCCAAACTTTATGCCGCAATTCTCCTCCTACTTTGTTGATGTATAATTGTGCAGTCAAATGTATCTTGTTGTTGTCCTTTTGCCTCATCTTGCAATATCTTGGTTTATGTGCTTTTTTCATTAGTTTCCTTAATTCTTCAGTCTCAATATCCAATCTAGCTTTCGATTGAAGTTTGTTGTTACTAGCTTGGAATATCAATTCATCATATTTAACATTAAATTCAGATTCTACATTTTTAGTACTTGAATATTTCTCTTCTTTATCCAAAACTTGATTAGATTCAGGTTCCATCAACATCTTTTCTAGCAATTGTAGTTCTTCTTCACATTTCATCAACATTTTATGGTCTCTTTCAGAAATCATTTCAATAGACTGGTCTTCATCCCTGCATGAAAAAAATTAATGTCCTTTCCATCATCTGCAACACATCCTGCATCCACAAACCAATTGTTAGATTTAAAACCAACATAATTGTTATCTTCCATTGACGATTCAGTCATCCTATGTGGATCTTGTAAACAATTTGTGGTGCCATATGTGGGAATCGAACCCACGTTCACATCAACAAATTCCATTTCAGCATCATTGTCGTTCTCACCAAGCATTGGTCCTTGTTCTGGTTCACAAATGCATACATTCATCTCGGTTATCTAGAGTTTTTCTACTTCCCTTAACAAAACTTTCAACTTGCACTTATGTCTCCTTGCAATCAACTGTTTGATTGGCCATCTAATTGTCCTCTTTAGTATCCATCCATGTTTTTGACTCTGTAGCAGCTCCATCAACACTTCAAGTCGTGCCTTCGACTCAACAATCTCTTTCTCGAATTCTTCATTATGCATGCAAACTACTATGGCATCGCCGTGGCTTTTCTCTTAATTCTGCAAATGACTATCCATAGTCATCTTCGTCTCCTTTTTCCCTTGTATAAGCTACAAATTGTTGTAATATCTCTTTAAATTATATTTAAAATAAATTGACCAGACTTTGAGTGTCGATTTCTGCCGATTGTGTACTCATTAAAATCAATTTAACTTATTATTACAAAACTAATCTCCGTCATTTCATTTTTTTTTAATAAACACGATCTTGAAATTTGTAGATTAAACCATAAAATCCACTTCAATACCATTAAAAAAACTCAAATATAATATAATTCAATGAGCAATTATTCTCTCTCATCCTAAACACTCATTAACTCTCCTTAATTCACACTTTCTAATGCATTCAACCATGAGTTTCTTTTTAAGAGTATAAATTCTATATAAATTTAATGGAAAGTGAATAATCCCATTCACTATAGGTTTATATGATCCTCCTTTACCATTTAATGAGCTTTGAAAATTCACCATCATTTTTACCTGAAAATTATTTATAACCCTATGAAATTAATCCAAAAGTTTGATCATAAATCATAATGTCACCCACACTTCATACATTTTATTGTTTCACATTTCCATATAATATTTAATATTTGTGACTTTCCATATGTCAAAGAAAATTAAAGAAACACATTCCCAAACTCGTGCTACTTGCCCAATCACTAAAAATAAAAGTTGATTTATGGTCGAACCAGATTCCGTTGAATACCAACATACTTAAGCATCCACTAGGCAAACTTCATTTTTTATTTTTATTTTTACCTTACGAGCTCTAGTTCTGGTTTACACGACTACACTGAGTTTTTTTTTCGCTCGAGCACAAGTGCTTCACATTTCTACTCACTTCGGTGCTCGGCTCCGCAACAAAACTATTTACAGTAGGCTCCACGCACTTGGCTCTACACAGTCAACACAATTTGGCTTCAACATCGGTTTACAATACCTCTCAAAGGTGGCTCTACGTGCTCGACTGCTTTAGATCTTTCCATGATGCTCCATATCTGCAGGTTGCTCCACGATGCACAACATAGACAACAACAAACTTTTGAGTTATCTACATGTAGTGTATTAAACAATAACGTGTAGTGTAGCAAACTAATAAAGTTCATATACTTTGCATGGTCTGCCCTGTCTAGACACAGACATCCAACCTTCCAGGAACGGTGCTGGCTTCTTTTTCAGCGTGTTCCAGCGAATAATAACGCTGTCAACTGATAGTTTTCTTTGAAATTTATAATGAATTAAGTTTAGCTCTTATAACCCGATCTTTAAATTGCTAGGCTCTGATACAAAAAAAGGATGCAACAAACTAACCATATGGCGAGAAATTAAAACATTAACACAACACAACATAATATTGAAATCCACACACAACAATGCACCTAAAATATCAGAATAATTAATAAATAAATAAAATATTTACAAAAAAATTCTTGGCTTACTCATTGGCCTCTCTTTCCTCACTTTCACTCACTTACATACCTCATGGGCTCACCTAGATTTATACAAGTGGATCTGAACCCAAAGTAGGTTATAGATTCTAAACTAATTCTCACAATATCTCTCACCATCCATAAAAACCCTCATCTAATATCTTATCTCTAGATGAGATCTAATATCTTATCTCTAGATAAGATCTAACTAACCCTCAAATCTCTCACTTCTTCCAAAATACTCTCGAACCTTCTCCTATTTAAAATAATTCTCATTCTCTCCTAAAACTATAGGAAAATACAATAAATAATTAAATCATATATTATGAAACTAACTCTCTTAGTAAACATTTAACCCTAGGTTAGATGCACCTGCATCAACGCTGGTTGAGATCTTCCTCTCATGACACAATCAATTGCTTTATCTGAGTAGGAGTACATGTATTATAAGCTTGGGCCGATGCATTGATAAGCTAGGCATCAGACTTTCTGCCACTCCGTCTTAGTGGATGCAACGAGGAGGAGCCTCGTCCACCTCTTTTCCTAGCCTTTCGACTACGACCCCGACCCTCAATTACTAACGGACCAACACCTAGAGAAGGTCAAGCCATATCTATCAACCACTAATCCAACACAATATACCCTTCCACCAAAACCGACCAAGCCACAGTCCACGAAAAGACCAATGACGTTAGGCTGAGTGGAACCCCTAACTAATAAGACCTGACACATATACAGAGGAAAAGATCAAGAAGTGAATTACAATAGGCCCAAGCCATGCAAAAACATAATAGGTCGAGAGTGCCAACCACCAACGTTGCTCATTGCCAGTAACCAGCACCCCGTGCTCAGAAAGATCACTTGACATATACAAACCAGGGATAGTCTATCTCTTCAGAAGGGAGGTACTACAAAGACTCCTTGAGCCAATTCCCAAGGATAAACACACCAGAACTATAAAAAACCAGAGATGACGAAACAAAACTATAAAAAACAAGATATGACAAAATAGAAGAGAATTTCACGATCTAGTGCATCAAATCGGAAAGAAAACCATTTCCATCGGGCGGACAATCCTTCCATAAGAGACAAATGACCCAAATTGTTCCATATATTCCCATTCGAAGCAATAAAATACCATATAAGATGAACATCCACATAAAAACAACAAACACAATATAAAAATTAGCCACAGAAACATGCTCGCTTACCAAGCAGGCAATTCTAGATCGTTTAGTAGGCAAATTGCAGGGGGGGTCAACTACCTTGCATGCAACAACTAGAAATAAAGTTTGTTGTGGGCGAGGAGGGGAAAAAAGAAACATTACATACCTGAATACCATCGCCATGAACCTAAGTTCGATGTTATCCCACAAACAAAACCTCCCTACCGAGCTTGCCACTAGAGAATAAAGACCCATGCACCTTCGCTTAACGCCTAAAACCATTCTACAACACAAAGCAAATACATGAATTGTGCTATGCGCCCTCACCATATGAAGGTTATGAGCCCTGCATCGTATCTCTCCCACATTGAACTCCCCCATGCTATTTTCCACTCCTCCATCCTTATTACACATGCAAGGCCCTGATAGGAGCCGCCCTTTTGCTCTATTGCCCATCATATCACCATTGTCAAATGTCCCAAGAAAGACTATAAACTATCTCACACCCTGATCGAAAAAAAAAATATTTAATATTAATATAATATTAAATGTTATTTTTAAAATTTAATTAAAAATAAAGTGAATACAAATAAACTGATAAAATTGAATGATATATATATATATATAATATATATATATATATATATATATATATATATATATAGATATATATATATATGGTTATTAGATAAATGATATAATCATAAGAGCTTAATATGTCTTGTCTTCCTCCCTGAAATAATATGCTTGCTGAAGGAGCTATGCAACCCTAGCTACCAATCACAGCAAGAAGCATACAGCTGCCCTTCAGTGGCCTCCTGCTGCTGGGGCTTGAGCTCCATGGATGCATTAGAGGATGGCGAGACTCTTTCAGATCAACAACAAGAAAATGAAGGAACAACAAAAGCTTTTGCCTCTCTCATTTCGACAACGGGCCCGATAAAGAACAAACCATCAATCTCCAAGTTTGTTAAAAGATTGGAAGATATTCTTGAAATATCACTCCCTCCTGCCCTTCCCCGTAGAGCAACACTTTCTCTAGCGGAGCGTGGATTAGTGGGGCAGTTCACTAGGTTATGGCCATCGCCCAAAACTGTGCAAAAATGGGTAGAAAGGAACTGGACTACGTCCATAGATGGGAAAATCTCAATCAGGTTTCGTGGAAGAGGTTACTTTACCTTCCACTTTGAAACCAAGGAGGATCGAGATCTGATATTTAGGAATGGACCTTATTTTATGGACACTAGGGGTTTGTATTTTAACAGATGGACATCATATTTTGACCCAGAAATGGATATTCCCAATGCGGTCCCTGTTTGGGTCAGATTGCCACACCTTCCCCTTCACTGCTGGGGGGATGATTCAGTCAAAGCAATAGGAAATGTAGTTGGGAAATATATAGACAGGTGCGAGCCAAAGGAAAATATGCATGCATGTGCTAGAATATGTGTAGAAGTGGATCTTGGGAAAGGGCTACTAGAAGCTATCAAAGTCCAAGTGGACTAGTGAACGCACATACAATAGCTGGATTATGAGCAAATCCCCTTCAAATGCAAGGTATGTCACGAATACGGTCATTTTGCAAATAGATGCACAAAAAAAAAAGTAAATGAAAATGAAAATAGTGAAGACCTGGAAAAAAATGGGAATAGGTTAAAAGAAAGAAGACAATCCACAAACAACCAAAACTATCTTCCTCTCAGCCCTCCACATCCTCTGATTTCCATCCTCCATCACCAAAAGTTAATAACCTTCTTGCTAGTCCTAACCCTTTTGAGCCCCTGGATCCTTCAGCCCCCCCATCCCCTAGACCAAGATCCAGATACCCACAACATACCCCCAATCCCCCCTCATCCCCTTCGGTTTCAAACAATCATACCCTTCCCTCCCCCTCAGTAAACAGAATCCTAACCAGAAAGCAGTCAAAGGAAGTACCCCCAAATGCAAAATACCAAAAAAAATCAGGAAGAAAGACAAACAAAGAAATCAGAGATGAAGTAGCAACAAAGGAAATGGCATTAGGAACACAACAATCTATGGAAACCTTCTTAGGAAGGAGTTCAGGAACAATGAAAAAAGTCAGCAAAGAGGGAAAGGAGCCATGCACCACCCAACAAGCAAATAATGATAGTGGTCTCCTAGAATTGCAGAGGAATGGGATCGTCCATCAAAGAAAATGCCACAAGAGACATTCTGGCAAAAGAAAACCCAGACATCCTTATGATTCAGGAGACAAAAACAAACAGCTAAGAAACTGAAAATATAAAAAAAAAATCGGAAATTATGAAGGGGAAGCAATACTGGGAACATGAGTGTCAGGAGGCATATGCACAATATGGAAAAAAAGAACTTGGGAATTAATAAAATACAAAAAAGATCAACACTGGATCCAAACGGATCTAATGCAAATTAGTACAAAAGAAAAGCACAATATCATAAATAAATACGCCCCAAATCACTACAAAGAGAAAGAGCAATGCTGGGACACCTTAAAAGAAGCACTAAAAGAAGTGCAAGATGGGAAAATAATACTAGGAGGAGATTTAAATTTGGTAAGAAGTATAGAAGAAAAGTTTGGAGGAACATATCACACAGGCCCATCCAGGGATATTCTAGAAGAAATAATGGAACAACACAACTTGATAGATATCCCGCCAAACAACAGGGAATACACTTGGAGCAATAAAAGAGTGGGCAAAAGTAACATAAAAGAAAGGCTGGATAGAATTCTGATACAAGAAAATATAGCAGCATTGCACAGCTCCATAAAATCAAAAATTTTACATACCACAACATCTGACCATAAACCGATGATAATAGTCATGGGAAAAATGGAAAACCAAGGTCCGCTCCCATTTAGATACAACTCAATTTGGGACAGCAATGGAGAAATCAACGAATTAGTCAAGGAAGCATGGTAGACAAGAGTAATAGGATAACCACAGTATGTTTGGAAAACAAAATTAAAAACTGCAAGAATCAAATTAAAGGAATGGGCAAGAGCAAATGAAATAAATAAAATAAAAAGAGTTACAACAGAACATAGACAACATGCAAACTGAAAAAGAAAACAAAGAAGAAAACAAGCAAGATTATCTAAGAGAGAAGGAAATATTTTGGGAAATATATAGGGAAAATAGGAAAGAAGAAGAAGAGGCAAGATTGAAATCCAAAAGTTTGTGGCTCAAGGCAGGGGATAAAAACACATCATTTTTCCATAACACAATGAAGATAAGAAGAGCAAGAAATCAAATAGAAAAAATTCAAGTCGAAAGCTAAGAGGTCAAAGGAGTGGAGGAACTAAAAAAAGTAGCCTCTCAACACTTTAAAATCTTACTTTCAACCAATGAAGAAATGGTGGAATGTGAATATTTCTTAAAGCACACAATATTTTTGTTTTAAAAAGAACAAAATGCAACAATGTGCAAGGATCCCACAGAAGAAGAGGTAGTGGCGGCCATATGGAGTTTGCATACCGACAAAGCCCCAGGGCCAGATGGCTTCACAATAGCATTCTACAGATTTCATTGGTATACCATCAGAAATGATTTCTTAAGAATGGTGAAGAATGTTTAAAAAAAAAAAATAAGAGGCAACGCCAAATCCTCCTATCTTGCTCTAATCCCAAAGGAAGAAAACCCCTCAACTTTCAACAGGTTTCGCCCTATCTCTCTCTGCAATTCGTCGTATAAGATAATAACAAAAATAATTGCAAATAGAATCAAGGAAGTACTTGCAATAATCATGTCTGAAAATCAAGGAGGATTCATGCCCAACAAGCAAATCATAGATAATGTAATTATTGTACAAGAAGCAGTTCACTCTAGTATGCTAAGGCAAGAAAAGGCCTCATAGCTAGACTAGATATGGAAAATGCATTTGACAGGGTCAGTCATCCATATCTAATGGCTGTCCTCCAGAAACTTGGGTTCTCAAGAGAAATAGTGCAAGTCATACAGACATGCATTTCTACTCCATGGATTGCCCCCCTCATAAATGGAAGGCCCGGTGACTTCTTTCAAAGCATAATAAGTCTTAGGCAAGGTTGTCCTCTCTCCCCCTTCCTATATATTATAATGGCAGAAACATTAAGCATGGCTCTAGAAAATCAAAGAAAGGAAAGAAATATCATAGGGATCAGAATAGCAAAAGGAGTAAAAACAATAAACCACTCACTCTTTGTTGATGACACATTGCTGCTAGGAGGGGCATCAACAATAATAGCAAGGAGGTTCAAAAAAATTCTGGATGATTTTTTACAGGTTTCAGGTGGGCTATTAAATAATACAAAATGCAGGATATATGGATGGAATACCCCTCCCAGAACTATGCGAAGGATCTCACAAATCTTAGACATCCTTGTACAAGAAAAATGGACACACTTCTTTTATCTGGGACTTCCAATCTCAAAAGAGAACATGAAGACAAAAATATGGACTAAACAAAGTGAAAAAATGAAAAACAAAATAGAAAGTTGGGTTATGATGTCGTTGAATATGGCAGGAAGGGTAATTCTAATCAAAGTACTCCTTGCAGCACTACCTATCTACCAATATGCCATAATCATTGCCCCAGCAAGTGCCCCCAAACAAATGGAGCTAATCTTAAGAAGCTTTCTGTGGCAGGGGGAGAAGCAAGAAAACAAAAAATTTAGCCTGGTCAGGTGGGAGCAAGTAGTACTACCTTATGAACAAGGAGGCCTAACAATACAGATACTTGGGCTAATGAATGCAACACTGGGAATGAAAATAGTATGGAGACTAATTACAAGAAAAGAGAGCTAGTGGAAAAAGACTCTTATAACAAAATATATGGATGGCACCAGGAAACGACTGTTTAATGGAAATATCCCAATAAGACAATGTACGCAAGTATGGATGCTGGTTAAAAAAACAATTCCATTAATGAGTAGATATATTTCTAAAATCCCAGGCAATGGAAAAACAATTTCAATTTGGGAGGACAGAATCATGGGAAAAGAACCACTACAAACTCATCTAGAAATCGAAGACATACAAGAGTAGATGAAAGATAAAGGTTTCAATACTTTACACTCTTGTCATGCGGAAAGAGTTATTTTTGCGGACAAACCTAACCTCCCTAGGAGTCTAAGACTCTCTAGTGACAAACAAGACAGACAAGAGAAATCCTTCTCTAAACATACATTATTCTATGAGAAACCAAGTGTTGTTCGATCCTACCTCAAATCCAACGCTTGTTGTAGCAGTCCAGCCTTGCTGATCCAGATGAGCTGCTCCTTCACTTTAAGACCTGCATACACTAACAGTCAAACGATTACATAACACCTGAATATTTCATAAAACAAAGCATATTCATCATATAGACCAAGGAGTACATGAAATAATTCATTAACAACAAATCATTGAGAAGAATGGACTATTTGTATTAAGGAAACAAAGGAACCATTCCAACCTGAGCCTTGGTGTTGTGCAAGCTCCTCCCAGGGTCCAGCAAGAGATTTCCTCTACTTTGACAAGCTCACCCACTTCCAAATGAAACTAGAAAGGATGGTAATCTCTCCTCACAAGCTTACAATGGAAGTCCTAATTCCAACAACATCTACCCTTTGGAATGTTCAACTTTCAACCTCCCCTCCTCTGGCCCAATGCTGTATTTATAGTGTTCTAGAGGAAGTTATTCAGTTCCAACATCAATGGGATACTCCCTCTTTTGGATGGGGTAGCTCCTCTCTTGATGGGATAAGTTCCTCTAACATAGGGATGCATGAATCATCTGGAGGCGCTCAATACACGTCAAACACTCTTCTAGAAGGCTCTAGAAGTGACCACAAGTAACTTTTTAAAGATGAAACTCGCGCCTTTTGACCTTTACAGGGGTACGCACCCATCCTTTGGCTTACAGAGCGTAAAAGTACGCAGGTACAGTGTGTTTGGGATGTGTACACGCAGGCAAGGTAGAGAGAACCTGCGTAACCAGAGATAAACATGTTTTTAAGTGACTTTCTCTCTTTTTGAAGTTTGACATGAAGAGCAAAGGTATGAGGCTTGACAAGGAGGATAATATGACTATTGATGGAGCCATATTAACTGCAGATAGTCACGGTGACAAATTTCAGTGTAACAACTCTATCTCTCTTTGGAATAAAAAGGAGTGGCAAGACTGTAAAAACTTAGTAATTTCGACAGATCTGGAAGAGAAATGGAGCGAAATCAGGCAACTCTTAAAAGGGGTAGTGCCAATCCACTGTGATAAGGAAGATGCTTATCTTTGGGACCCAAGCGGTGGACATTACACAGTTAGGACTGGATATGAATTCCTTCAGGAACAACCAAATCAACAAGACTGGGATTCTTGGAAAATAGCATGGAAATAATTTTTTTTTCCTAAGATCAAAATGTTCATCTGGACTCTTTTAAAAGGGAGAATATTGACCAGTGACAACTTTAAAAAAGGGGCTTTCAAGGACCAACACGATGCCCATTATGCATGTAGGCTAAAGAAAATATTCAATACTTATTCCAAGAATGCACCTTTGCCAAAGAATGTTGGCAACAACTAATAACTCCATTGGAAATAATAATAAATTTTGAAAATCCCTTGCCGAATTTTCTTTAAACCCTCGAGAAGGCCTATCCATACACAACAAAAAAGAAAGTCACAATGTAAAGAATATGGAAGTGCATTCCAATAGTTCTATGTTAGCAAATTTGGTTGACACGAAATAAGTGCATATTCAAAAATCAAATTCCAAGGATAGGGAAGACCCTCACAAAAATGTGGGGTTTAACTTCTGAAATCCTCAATGTCAAAGGAACAACACCAACAAATTATAACACTCTTCAGTAGAAAGAGCGAGATTGGCTCAACAAAGGCATAATAAATAATAATGGACAAAAAGGAAACATGAAGATAAATTCAGGAAACATATGGAAAATAAGAATGAGTGAAGAGGAATTGACAAACTGGAGGAAAAATTAGAATAGATACTGTCTATACTTTGATGGGGCCTCAAAGCATAACCCGGGAAAGGTAGGGGCAGGGGGAATATTCCTAGATCCTGATGGGAAAGAAAATGTCACATATGAATGGGGATTGGGACAAATCTTAAATAACAAGGTAGAAGCATACAACTTGCTGATGGGAACAAGAATAAAAAAAATAAGAGAAATTCAAAATCCAATCATAATAAGAGACTCAACCATAATAATAGAGGCAATGGCAAGAACCAAAAACCCAAGCAATGAGTTCATGAACAAAATTCTCAAAAGAATCAGGAAGAACTTGGAAGGCTCTGGCAATGTAATCTTCAGACATGTCTTGAGAATTCACAATCAATAGGCGGATTATTTTGCAAACCAAGCAGTGGAAAAAAATGAAGGGCATGTTCGTGAAAACTAGGAAGAATATCATAACTCTATTCCTTAATGAGCAACAAAAATAACAAGTATAAAATCAATAAATCAAAAGGCAACAGTCAAAAAGCGATAAAGGACTCATCACTTCAGTAAGAGCCAGGAAATCACAGAAATGCAAAGGAAAATCCATGAAACTTCAGACTCTAGCATGAGAAACAACATGAAGGAAGATTGCAACCATCGTCACAAGAACCATGTTGCAAACTATTTCATCGAAGGCAGGGTTCGGGCGGCATTAAAGAACTATAAGAACAAAGGGTGCATTCACAAAAATTGTAGAAATAATCTCAAAGAAGAAATCTTCACCTTCTAGGTTAGTCTAGTGCTTTTTGGGTTTCAAAGGCCCTTCCTGCCTTATATAATAGCTCGTAGTGTTACCTCTGCTAAGTGCGCAGACTTCATATCAAGCCCCCTCCCCTCTTCATACCTAGCTTGCTCACCCCATATCCCTTCATTCCCTTCATGTAAGAACCTGATTCCTATTATTAGAGCCTCAATCTATTATACACTAACAAATCTATTTTACTGTTGATTTGCAAGTAATAAAAGGAGCTTGCTGACCTTCTCACAAAGTTTTAAACATTTAACATCTTATCATTTTATCATAAGCAACATAAATTAAGATGAGCATTCCATTGATATCAACTTAACAAGAGTAGTTCATGGAAAAATACCTGTTTTGGCAATTGATGATGATACCTTTGTCGTATAGCTCTAGCTGAACGCTCCTTCTCACCGACCCAATTGGATTTACCTCCCAGCCAACTAGGAAACAAATTCCTAGCCCAGGAAACCTCCACAGGTTCCCTAGCCCTCCATGCTCAAGTCCAACCAGATATAGTGTGTCCTCAAGAAGAATGTGCAAAACCAGATAACAACACTTTCCTCCTCTCAAACCCAAGAAACCTCCATAGGTTTCCAAGGTCTCCCCAAAATCATAACAAGTCCAAACAATCACAACCAACCCCCACAATCAAAAGCAAAACCTCCCCAAAACTCTCCCCTTTCTCCCTTCGCCCTTCCCTTTTTATACCCTCGTTCCCTTCTCCATCTCAACCACCTCTCATTAATGTCATTCACTTCTCACCCATCCCTATTGTTGACTTCTCTTCTCCCAAGTAAGCTAGGAGTACATTTGGAAATGTGAGATGTAATTACATGCAGGACCATGTCTACTCCTTAGTAAATGTGAGGGTACATTGGGTAATGTGAAATGAATATATATATTGATAATGAGTTGGAGAGGACTATGTCTTCTCCCAAGAAAATGTGAGGGTACATGGGGGAATGTGAAATGTAATTACATGGAGAGGACCATGTCTTCTCCTTAATAAATGTGAGGGTACATTGGGTAATGTGAAATGAATATATATATTGATAATGAGTTGGAGAGGACTATGTCTCCTCCCTAATAAATGTGAGGGAACATTGGGGGATGTGAAATGTAATTACATGGAGAGGACCATGTCTTCTCCTTAATAAATGTGAGGGTACATTGGGTAATGTGAAATGAATACATACATTTTGAAATAATGGAAGGAGACCAAATTCTACCCAATATTCAAATTGA
>APFE030997521.1:9672-28826 GCA_000404065.3 Pinus taeda
GAGGTTGCCCCCTCGAAGAGGCTGAATTCTAAGGTGTTGATCTATCTTTTCTATCTTTTCTTGAGCTGGTTTCATAAGCTTGTAAGCTCCAATCATAGCTCCAAGCATTATAATTAGAACTTGCACGTACAACCAAAACAAGCCAAAGATCCACAACATCTACGTAGCATAATTGGAATACTCTATTCAATGGATCAGCAAAGCATTGAAATATATGAATGTAAATGTAACATAACACATATAGGAAAACAATATACTCTTTGTATTAATAGAAATAGGAGAGAGTTTGCAACCAAGAATAGTATTTGATCTTGTAGAGATCTCCCCAAGTTGACTTGTCCTTCCTTGTCACAAAACACACCTTAATGTCACCTTAATGCATGAAGATGATGATTCTCTTAGATTCAAGGCAGCAGCATGAGGGCACGATTAGTTTCCAAAAGTTAACCCTATTGTTATAGATGGCAATAAATTTATAAGAGAGGGATGGTATTTTAGGAATTCTTATCCATTTACCAATCTAGGCTTGAGATCCACTTAGGATGGGAGGATGAGCTTAAGGCATAAGAGATGAAATCTCCAAGGTATGATTAGATAGGACTCAAGATTCTTATCCAAGGTAAATGGTTAAAACAACACTTGGAAGCTTCTAGAGGAGGGAGATTCAAGATTCTTTTTAATTTTCCCAAATTTCTAGAAGCAACGCACCCCCAGCAAGGAGCAAGTTACTTATTGATCAGCACAAATTGCAGAAAGGAGCAACCTGTTGATGAAAACAGGTCTCTAAAACGGCAGGGTGAGTTGGGTCTTAAAAGCTTTGATTTTTGGCAATTAGACCCGGAAAATTAGTTATTTGGTAAGGCCATTCTTAGGGTTTTATGTAGGGATGATGACAACATGTTCATGGATGATGATTGATCTTATTTGTTGGCTTATTGACCAGATGCGACAAAATGCCTTATAAGAGATTGCCACCTAAAGTGAAAATTCAGAAACGATGGTTGATGACTAAAGTGTTTTACCTGGTGACAAATTTGGATCAAGAATAATTGGTCAAGATCATTATCTGTTAAAATAAATTTTCATCATGATATGTTTTGTTGAGGTAGGCATACCCATCCTTAGCACATATGCTGACATTACATGTACAATAATAAGGAAGTCATGTCCACTGATGACAAAGTTTGGATCCATGATTGGATGAATCTTTTTATGATCGTAGTCATCATGCTTTGAAATCTTGCGTTAATCCTAAAAGCACAGCTTGGTTGATGGAACTAGATCTGAGGTCTTCTATCTTGTTCACTCAATCTTCCAACATACAAAACTAACCATGCGAATAAAGGATATGGAGTTGAACATGGTAGACACCATCTGATTACCGTCCAATGATGTAAATTGTTAATAGACGTGAGAGAAACCACCGATAATGTTAATGGATCTCAAGGTACAACAGCACAATCTAGATGGCATGAATGAATGAGTTAAAGTCGAGCACCAAACAGAATCTCTCAGTTGAAGGTCAGTGATGAAACCCTGTCGCTGAGAGCGAGGAAAATTTCCATTGATGTATTCAAGCTCCAAGGTACAGAAGGGAAGAGTTTCTAAGTCAACTTCCTAGATAATAAGTTGATGTTAACAGGAAGTGACCCATCCCAGGAAGACCTTGATGTATCCCTCATCAATGACATGAAACAGGTATCATGATTTGATACAGAATGATGCTGATGTGGACATGGTTCAGGAATGGTAGACATGGAATGAAGGCTTAAGGGTATCGTAGCATATATCAACTGAATTCTTCTCTTGAACATATCAACGACACTGAATGGATTTGGCAGCATTCACCCAAAACCAAAAGCGAAGGTTTTGATATGGTGTGATGAACCTGCTGTAGCGGCTTACAACCACCCTCCAAAATTTTGCCTTAGCTTCATTTTGGAGCCTCCCTTCCAACCTTCATAGTAGCTTGCCTTGCTTCGTCAAGTTCACCAACTTCAGTATTTTGCTTACACAAAGGCAGCTTGTCAATCATAACTTGACGAATTCCCCTCACAGTCTGTTCACCCATACTTGGTCCAACTGCAGGCTAAGCAACTTCCACTAGAAAATGGTGCATTTCTGGAGGGAAACCAGCCTTCCTTCCAGAAATTGTGCAATCCTGTTGGGCTCCAGGATTACATAATCATGTCAGTCAACACTCCCAACAGGAATTACGCAATTTTCCCCAGCAGGGCTGCTCAACCCAGAATTTGCACAAATCTAGGCAGTAGTTAGCTACACTGCCCAAAAATTGTGCAAATCTCCTAAGCAGTCAGCCCAACTCCCAGCCAGAAATGTGCATTTCCTTCAAGCATATGAACAACCTCTTGCATGTTCAGCTGAGTTTACCAATTCACTCCGAGACTGAGCAAAACAAACTTGCATGAATCGGATGCTTCTCCCAAGGCAGCATGCAAAGGCATCCCTTGTTTTAGGGATCTATGTTTAGTAGTTGGAGATTACATGCAAGGATTATTTTAGAAACCTCCCACCAAGTTTCGCTTTCCCTAGATTTGTGGCATGCGCATCACAACCTCAATGTTATCAAAACTCATCAATCGGACATTGCAGAGCTCATTCCTCACATCAACCTTGTAGCTCTGACATCCCATATCACATCTAGGTGCAGTCAGCACACTCAGCTCAGATGTTTTATGGTAAGCCAGCTTCCCATGCCTTGTGTTGCATTTATATCGCTTTTTGTGTTTTTCTCTTCTCCGAGTATAGTTTGCTTGATTTATTTGAGTGCTTACTGTCATTTACATGTGCATTAGTTTTTCCTATCATTGTTTCAGTTTTCACCAACATCTCACTGTTGTCGTATGCATGAAACTGTTTTTCGTTAATAGTCGTCGATTCGGTGACTTGCCTCACACACATGCATGTTGTTCCATTTTCCGAATCTGTAATTCACCATTTTCATGCATGATCATTCACTTATGCTTACACTCAGTATCAGCATGCATTCACACTCACATTAACTTTCAGTTTCCCGTCGACGAGTGTGGCCAACCTCGGCCTAGACTCTGCCTCACCAAGAGCCTCACCAAGACAACATTGCTCAATCCTGAGAGGGAAGGCTCTACCTTCCTCTCCAGAAATGCACATTTGTACCTAGCAGCTATTCCCTAGGCCTGCTTTGCGCAATCCTAAGGGACAATGACTTATGGCCAAGAAAATTGTGCAATGAAGTCACTGAACCTGCAACCATTGCCAGCTGAGATTGTGCATTGCGCAATTCCAACAATCAACAGCCAGATTGGACTGTGCATTGCGCAGTTCCAGTAGTCAGTCAATCTCCCAGTAGCCCAGACTATTCCTTGTGCAGTCTTGGTAGTCGATCTCCCAACCTCCCAGTCGAAACTGTGCAACCTTCATGATCAGTCACATAGGTATGTTGCAAGTCAGTTCTCAAGTTCATTTTGGTTTTCGAGTGACAAATTGCTTGCCATGAGTGTTACCATGTCTCCTGGTATTACGAGTGTTTGTCTTCCTCTCAGCAATGCAAGTACAATGGTTTCCAAGAGAGCAGAGTCGAAGACACTGTTCAGAGCACACCTGGAGATGCAGTTGATCAAATGTCTATGAGCTTGCCTACTCACGAAGATATCAAGTTGTTTGTAGACAAGAACATCAAGATATCACAACAAGCAACATCATGAATAGTAGCAGAAGTCAGTATACCGAACGTAGTGAATATAATGAATGTAGCGAACACAGCAAATATAGTGAATGTAGTGAACACAACAAATATAGCGAATGCAGTGAACACAAAGAATGCAACGAACACAACAAATGCAACAAACGCAATGAATGTAGTGAATGCAGTGAATACAGTGAATGCAGTGAATGCAAAGGATGCAATGAATGCAAGAGGAAGGTTTTTGACAACACAGAGGCGGAACAAAGTTGCAAGATCAAGCAAATCCACTAATAATGAAAGCAACTTTGGAGACTAAGGCTATGAGATGATGTTGCGACATGAAGACCGCGTGAAGACAGAGAATGGAATAGAGAAGGAGTTGCATGTGTTGAATCAACAACTCAGGAAGAACATGAAGCTGCACAGATAGACAAATGAGTTGCAGAAGGAACCGGAATAGCAGTGGGTGCAACGTGCACTCACAGATGAAACTTCGCCCGTACAAGTTAATGATCCATCCCATCAATTGACACAGAGCATACATGGTGAGCAGTGTTGTTGATCACATGCAAGGGATTCAGTAGCATGCAAGTCATTGTGCACACGCATACAATCCAACCCATTCAACACACTCACCAAGGCAAAGACAAGAAGCAAGTCCAACTGGAGTTGAACATGTACTTCGGCAATTTGATGTGCATGACCACCAACACACACTTGAAGATCAACACGAACACTATGCATCAGTGTGTTACTAGTTCAGCCACACTAAGAAGACCATGTGCATGTTAGCAGATGAGTTGGATGAAGGAATCAAACTAATGCACGAGTTGCAACAGAGGCAAGAGTTCGCTTCAGCAAGATGTCACCATGAGGTGCATGCACACCATCATGGACAACCAAGCTTGGCATCAGCTTACCACCTTCACCATCAAGTCAAAGAGTTGGTATCATCACAACAGACCGAGTGTTAGTGATGTCTTCTAAGGCTTTCTCAAGCCATGTTGTCTCACATGAGTACATGTGCATTATAATGTTGAGTCATGTCAAGTGTAATTCAAGTGTCAATAGTTGGATGTAATAGTCACAGAGTAGGTGAAGAGTCATGAGGGTAGTTGAACTGTCACAAAGGGGAATGTCAAGGGTCACCCTACCCTTTGCTATAAATAGTCCCTCTTACTCATTGTATAGGCTTTTGATCAGCCAAGCTTCTGATAAGACTATTCTTGGAAAGAGCTTGGACATTATTGTAATGCGCCTTGGCTTCTCCACTACATGGAGCTAGTTCATCTCTTTGGAGGAGCAGGCAGATGTGGTTGTAATGTTCCACTATTGGGGCTACCAGCTTTACATGGATGTATTGTATGATTGAAACTTACACTTCTTTATATAATAAGAGCTAACACATTTTCACACATGTATTGTATCTATTGTAAGACTGATCTTTAACACTTGTAATGCATGTTGCTTTAACCTATGTTCTACATCTGAACTTATTCATTTGTTGTAATGCATAATCTATCAATGGAAATGTGTTGTATATGTTGTTAATGTTGTCACGTCTATGTTGACTTCTCTGTCGGACATCAGGCGTACCTTTCATATGAACCTTGCTATAACAATTGTTGCACTCGTTCAGACTGATCTGTGAGCGTTGTACCTGTTATCTTACCTTGTATGTTGTGACTACCGCATCCGAGTGGACTGCTCCACCAGAAGCTGTGTATGTCTAGTGTGTTCCTAGATGAGTTGGGATAGATCCCTTTCAACCTGGAACTCACCCTCACCCTCATCTCACCCACCTATGTTAGAACCTCTCATACACCTTCTTGGACACACTGCAGTGGTCACACCCTTGCTACTGACAGAGTTATCTTACTTGCCTTGTGCGACATCATGGTTAAGGCATTACCTTACGACCCACTACTTGAACTCCTACACCAAACAGTCTGAGGTCTAATTGGAACTTCTCACTAGGGAGATCCCCTTACATGTTGGCCGTCCATCACCATCAACATTTTAGTGCTAGAAGGAGGGCCTAATAACAAGATGAGTCCTCACATCTGTTTTGAATCTCTACACATCTATCATGACTACCTACCAAGTTGCTCTTTCAGATTGCATGTCCTATGGAAATGACTTCATTATCTTGGAAAATATTTCGGATAACTTGTCTCATAAAACTTTTGATGGTGGAGGCTATGTAGCCTTGGTAAGGCACATGGTCGACGTTGTAGGCTCATGCAAAAGACATGGATTATTTGAAGAATACATGAGTTGTTTGTTTTTCATCTACATGCTTTGAGGGCACCTAATGCACTGGTGTGCCACGCTACCCAAAAAATCTATTCATTCTCTTGCTCATTTGGTCACAGAGATAGACCGTGCTTTCAATCACTATGACTGTAAAGCACTCAACAAAGAAATTATAAAATTACAAAAAGGACCCAATGAATCTGTTGAACAGTTTCACACACGCTTTTGTAATCTTGCATACCAATTCACAAAAGATGATATTGATTGGGAATTTCTTAATGGAAGATGTGAGTATCTTCTTCACATATCTGAACCCCACTCAGCCCACTCCAATGATGGAGTTGCGCAATCATAGGCAGGCACAGTCGTTGTCACAAATGCATGTTTGCCTTCATCTCATCCAATAGCTCCACCACCGCCTAGTGATTTGGGATATCATGCACAAACCTCGTTGAACCTTCACATCCTCCCACCCCACTTGCTCTTGATATTTGCACAGATTTGACTTTCAAGATTGTTCGTTGTCACGTGGACTCGTTCCCTTGACCTCCATCTTTGCATTCTGTTGATCCTCCAGATTGTACTATCTTGTGTTCTCCCATTCTGGACTCCTCACCTATTGTGAATGAGGATCATGCTATCGACGGAGTTGGTGTGATGCAGCCAAACTGCACCATAATTCATGATGAGTGTGTGTGGGAATCTAAAGAAGAGCCCATGGTGAAGGATGACTCCCTTCCAGCCACGCCTCATCCGCTTCATCTTGACATCCCTTGTGATTATTCCACTATTAATTTCTCTTGTGAAGACTTATTTCTAGATGCTTCTACTTCTGATCATTCATAGGACACGTCGGATGTCAGTCTGTCATTATAGTGCGGAGAGGACACATTTTACTTGGAAAATCCATTCAATCTGTCATTTATATTTCTTGAAAACACAGAGGGTGAACATCTTTGCTTCACATCTACCCCTCTGCATGATTCATCAAATCATGAGGATGTCGATGAACATCTTGAATTTTCTGATCTTGGTTGTCGTGGTCTATTCACTTCCTCATCCGATCACAATGTTGATTCAACCATTTTTAATATATATAAGACAATGATCTATGATGATCTATCTGTCCACGAAGTCAAAACCCCCCAGACTGTCGAGGCACTTCAGCCCGAGCTGTTGGTTATGTCAAGCCCTCACTATCCTAAGGTTGGTTTCACTTCTAGTCAGGAAATTATTGAAACAATCATGGCTCCTCATCACTCTCTACTCTACATATAAGATCAACCAAACACCTAGATTTTGCTTCCTCCTCTCGGAATACACGATCCCATTGCTCATGCGTTGGAGGAATTTACACAGTAAGCACACATTCACAACACAAGTGGTATACCTTTCTCACGTTTTCTTTCATGTCATAGTCAAGAGAATGCATACACTCAACATCTTCATGCAGCGAAGCACAACATCATGGAAGCATCACAGAATGCATGTCATGCACTTTCACTCATCTTTGTTCTATGGTTTCTTGAAGCTCTGAGTATGTTTGTCTTCACTGTTATATCTTTCTTGTTTGTTGGTTCACACAGTTGTCTTGTTCGTGAACCATGCCTTCACCAACATGGTTCAACCAATGCACCTATGGTTGCATTGGAAGTATCACTTCACGTGAGATGACCCATGCACCATTAGCTTAGGAGAAGGAGTAGTGTTTGCTTTTGATTTGTTTGTTTTCATGCTTGTTTGCTCACTTGCTCTATTTGATGGTTTGTTTGCTTGCTTGTTTCCTTACTGGATTTTATTTCACTTTCACTTCTGCTCCTGATTTGCTTTGTTGTTTCATAGAGTCCGCTTTAGTCTTGTTTGTAGGATAGTTTTGCATGAAAACCATGTATGACTCTTGAAACGAGCTGGGTGAAGTACAAGAGGGCTTGTACATCTATCAATACTTAGTTATCTGTCATCTTGCCTCTATATGAAGAACTTGTTACTTTTAGTCCATGATACATCAAAGGAAAATACGTATTGTTCGAAGTGACCTTTGGTGAAAACACAACGCTTGTGCGCTAACTAGTGTCTCCTTCTCTAGTTGGTTGTTTTTGGGTTAACCTTTGTCAACTCAGTCAAGTAGAGTAAGGTGAGGGGGAAAACCTTAACAAGTATGTCAAAGGTACAATGAACTACTTCTCTGTTGGAAAAACCTCTTCTTCTCTCAATAAGTCATGATCCCTCTTTTGCCTCTAAAATTAATAAGTGTTATGCATAGTGAAAAAATGAAAAGTGAAGAAATCTCAAAATGAAAATGAATAAGGTGAAAGAAGAGAAAGGCTTCCTACGTAGGGAGGTGATGCAAGCAACTCCTTCAGGGTAATGACTAGGCTCGCTCGCAGCAGATCCATGCTTGTGTTCCTATGTGACTCTGTTAGGTTACTGTCCAGGCCTGCTGGCAACAGAGCAACACTAGAGATGAAACTAAGACTCTGACAACTACATTGCTTGTGCACCAATATACCCCCTCAACCCCAATCGAAACAATTGTTTTCTTGGCTTGGAATGTGTATTAATTGACCAAGATCTTGGCAGATGCTACATCTTACAACCAAGCTAGTGTAGAAACAAAGAGGAGCTAAGAACTGAACAATATTTTGGAGGTGTTAGACTTGCTTCTCACGAACAAGGTCCATTCAGAGAGCTGGATTTCTACTAGTGTGCCACCAAGTGTTGTAGCGGCAACAACCACCCTCCAAAATTTTTCTTTAACTTCATTTTGGAGCCTCCATTCCAACCTCCACAACAACTTGCCTTGCTTCGTTAAGTTCACCAGCTTCAGTGTTTTTCTTGCATAAAGGCAGCCCATCGATCACAGCTTAACGCATTCCCCTCACAGGTTGTTCACTTAGACTTGGTCCAGCTACAGGCTGATAAGCTTCCCCTATAAATTTGTGCATTTCTAGAGGGAAACCAACCTACCCTCCAGAAATTGTGCAATCCTGTCTGGGAACTTGTTGGGCTCCAAGATTGTGCAACCCTTCCAGTCAACACTCCCAGCAGGAATTGTGCAATTTTCCCCAACAGGGCTGCTCAAAAAAGAATTTGCGCAAATATGGGCAGTAGTCAGCTGCTCTGCCCAGAAATTGTGCAAATCTCTTGGGAAATCAGCCCATCTCCCAACGAGAAATGCACATTTCCTTTAAGCAATCAAATAGCCTCTTACATGTGTAGCTAAGTTGACTGATTCCCTCCAGGACTGAGAAAAACAGATTTTCATGCATGGATTGCTTCTCCCAAGGAAGCTTGCAAAGGAATCCCTTGTTTCAGGAATCTATGTTTAGCAGTTAGAGGTTACATGCAAGGATCATTTCAGAAACCTCCCACCAAGTGTCACTTTCCCTAGATTTGTGGCATGCGCGTCATAACCTCAAAGTTATCAAAACTAATCAACCAGACGCTGCAAAGCTCATTCCTCACATCAATCTTGTAGCTCTGACATCCCATATCATATCTAGGTGCAGTTGGCACACTTAGCTTAGTTATTTTGGGATAAGCCCGCTTCCCATGCCTTGTGTTGCATTTATGTCGCTTTTTGTGTTTTCACTTGTATGAGTATTGGTTACTTGATTTATTTCAATGCTTGTTGTCATTTACATGTATATTAGCTTTTCCTAACACCGTTTCAGTTTTTGTCAACATCTGACTATTGTCGCATGCATGAAACTATTTTTCGTGAACAGTCATCGATTCGGCGACTCGCCTCACCCACATGCATGTTGTTCCATTTTCTGAATATGTCATTCACCATTTTCATGCATGATCATTTACTTGTGCTTACACTCAATATCAGCATACATTCTTACGCACATTCACTTTCAGTTTCCCGTCGGCGAGTCTAGCCAACCTCGACCCGGACTCTGCCTCACCAAGAACCTCACCAAGGCAACATTGCACAATCCTGAGAGGGAAGGCTATGCCTTCCTCTCCAGAAATGTGCATTTCTACCAAACAGTTGTTCCCCAAACCTGCCTTGCATAATCCTGAGGGACAGTGATTGTTGGCCAAGAAAATTGTCCAATGCAGTCACTGAGTCTACATCCATTGCTAGCTGAGATTATGCATTGTGCAATTCCAGCAGTCAACAACCAGAATGGACTATGCATTGCACAGTTATAGCAATCATTTAGTCTCCCAGTAGCCCAAATTGTGCCTTCTGTAATCTTGGTAGTCAGTCTCCCGACTTTTCGATCGAAATTGAGTAACCTTCATGATCAGTCACACAGGTATGTTGCAAGTTAGTTCTCAAGTTCATTTTGTTTTTCGACTAACATATTTTCTTCCATGAGTGTTTCCATTTCTCCAGGTATTGCAGTTGTTCATCTGCCTCTTAGCAGCGTAGATACAATGGTTTCGAAGATATCAGAGTCAAAGACACAGTTCAGAGAATACCTGGAGATGCAGTTGATAAAATGTCTATGAGCTTGCCTACTCAAGAAGATATCAAGTTGTTTGTAGACAAGAACATCAAGATATCACAACAAGAAGCATCATGAACAATAGTTGAAGGTAGCATATCAAACGCAGCGAATACAGAGAATGCAACGAACGCAGTAAATGCAATGAATGCAAGAGGAAGGTTGTTGACAACACAGAGGCAGAACAAAGTTGCAAGATC
The DNA here is from genome assembly GCA_000404065.3 of Pinus taeda. Lineage (NCBI taxonomy): Eukaryota > Viridiplantae > Streptophyta > Pinopsida > Pinales > Pinaceae > Pinus > Pinus taeda. The sequence continues at coordinate 20,277 of APFE030997521.1, forward strand.
AAGCAAATCCATTTATAATGAAAGAAACTTTGGAGACTCATGCTATGAGGTGAAAATGACATGAAGATCGCACAAAGACAGAGAATGGAATAGAGAAGGAGTTGCATGTGCTGAAGCAGCAACTTAGGAAGAACATGAAGCTGCATAGACAGACAAATGAGCTGCAGCAGAAACCGGAATAGTAGTGGGCGCAACGTGCACTCACAAATGAAACTGCGTCTGTACAAGTTAGTGATCCATACCAAAAGCTAACATGGAGCAGACATCATAAGCAGTGTTGTTGATCACATGCAAGGGATTCAGCAACATGCAGGTCATTGTGTGCACGTATATAATCCAAGCCATTCAACACACTCACCAAGGCGAAGATAAGAAGCAAGTCCAAATTGAACATGTACTTCAGCAAGTTGATGTGTATGACCACCAACACACACTCGAAGATCATCACGCACACTATGCATTAATGTGTTGTTGGTTCAGCCACACCCAAGAAGACCATGTGCATGTTAGCAGACGAGTTGGATGAGCGGGCCAAACAATTGCATCGGTTGCAATGGAGGCAAGATTTTGCTTCAGCAAGATGTCACCATGAGGTGCATGCACACCATCATGGATGACCAAGCTTGGCATCATCTCACCACCTTCACCAACACAAGCATGTCAAAGAGTTTGTCTCATCACAACGGACCAAGTGTTAGTGATGTCTTGCAAGGCTTGCTCGAGCCATTTTGTTTCACATGAGTACATGTGCATTGCAATGTTAAGTGATGTCAAGTGTAATTAAAGTGTCAATAGTTGGATGTAACAATCATAGAGTAGGTGAAGAGTCATGAGGGTAGTTAAGCTGTCACAAAGGGGAATATCAAGGGTCACCCCACCCTTTTCTATAAACAGTCCCTCATAACTCATTGTATAGGCTTTTGGTTAGCCAAGCTTTTGATAAGACTATTCTTGGAAAGAGCTTGGATAGTATTATAACGTGCCTTGGCTTCTCCATTGCACGAAGCTAGTTCATCTATTTGGAGGAGTAGGCAGATGTGGTTGTAATGTTCCACTATTGGGGCTAGAAAGTTTACATGAATGTATTGTATGATTGGAACTTACACTTCTTTATATAATAAGATCCAACACGTTTTCACACATGTATTGTATTTGTTGTAAGACTGATCTTTAACACTTGTAATGCATGTTTCTTTAACCTATGATCTACATCTGAACTGATTCATTTGTTGTAATGATGTTGGCTATGTGGGGCCTGACCCAGGTTCAATGTTAGTTAGCCAAACAAGTACCTACACTACTAGCCCTTTTGGCATCAACTTGTAGAGCACGGACCGAAGTCTCACCCGAAGCAGTATGGGGGGATGCTGGAATCAAGTTTCTGCACCCTGAGATGGTCGTGATGTCAGTTTATACCCTATGTTCCTACTTTTGTGTAGGTCATTAAGATTTAGGGCTTTGTCAGTCTAGCCCTTTATTCTGCCCTTCAGAACCTCTGTGAAGGTGTATGATTGACCTTCGCGTAGCCTTAACCCACGGTCCCAATACTTTCGCACTGCTATGACAGTGTATTTTATAGGTTCCCAAGTTATCTTAAATGTTTTACTTATCTTACTAAATTGTCATAGTTAGTGCCGCGTAAAATGATATTCTTACTTGCGTTCAATTACCCAATATAATCACCTATATTCGCGCATCTCATAGACATTATAAATTAAACCCAAAATGTAATACAACTAGATGCATTAACAGGAAATAAATACACAGAATTTGCAGAATACTTCTCTCTATTGATATCTTTAGATTATTACAGACTCTATCCACCCTACGCACACAACTGCAGGGGTCTTCTCACTTAGCTGCGAACTTCCACCTTAGGCCTCTGCGCACTCAGCTGCAGAGCCTCTTCCTACGCTAAGACTCAAACACTTAGACTTCTCTACCAAGACTCCAAGACTTGTCCAACTTTCTTAAAAACTTATGACTACTTAGATCTTACTTACTTAGCTCCTTTTTATACATTCCCATGGTCCACGAACCATAGGTGAATATATACAGTTGACTTTACATTTCAAAATAAGGGTGGACAACCCTTTATGACTCTTGACACCTTCGCACTCCACGACCACAAAATGAGGAGACTTTACAATTTTATTACAAAATTGACCCAAAACATGGGCTTTTAGCCCCAAACAATCCTTGGGGGATCCCATCCCAACAGGCCCCCAACAAAAACATGGTTACTCATCCTCGAGTCACTCTGCAGGTGCAGAGATCTTAGCACGAAGACCTCCCAGCTCAACCTGTATGACCACAACCTCAGAAATGCACTGTGCAGCTGCCTGCGTCACTTTTTCAACTAGCTACTCGGTCACTGGTCCTCAACTATCAGCCTGAAGCTTCTGCTGAGTTTCTTGTAGATTCACAAGCTTTCCTCCAATAGAGGCCATGACCGCATAAGCTTCATCCAACCAAGGCTTCAATCATGCCTTCAACACTGCCTCCTTGTGTTACGCTACATCTACTTGTTCTTTCAACTGCTTGGCCTCCTGCAGCTTCATCAATCGTTGCGTGAGAGCAACAGTTTGCTTTGTACCTTTTACCTTGTCATAGTGCTACAATTCTCGCGCTTCTATCTCCAATCATTGTACATTAGGGTCCTCCTGCAGGCTTGTTAGGACCTCAAACGACTGTTCAAAAAGTTGTGTACAGTCTACTACTGCACTGTCTACCACCGCTATCATCACTTCTGTGAAATTGGTTGTACACTACTCCTTTACTTCTGGTGGAATTGAAGGTTGGGCATTCAATTGTAATTCTGTAATCTGTAGGTTTAGCTCCAGCTGAACCCCAACCATCTCTGTGCGAGCGTCGTACACCCCTGTGGCAAGCTTGCAAATACGCACCTCGATCAGTTCTTCCTCGAGAATGGCCAACTCTGGAACCATTCAACATGCCTCCTCCATGACCTGAATTATACGCCTTTTTTGGTCGATTAGCTCAGTCATGGTGGTGACGGCAAAGTCTTGTTGTAGGGCCATCTATTCATTATTAATCTTCTACTTTTTGATCACCTGTAGAGCGCGGTGTTTGCAGGCCCTTAGCTCCATGATCACTCCATCATGTAGTAAGTAGAGCGCCTCGCCGGGGAGTGCTTCCAAGTTCAACCCTACTCCCTTGAGGGTGCTGACAGTGGGCCTATCAGTTTCATTCTCCATGGTCAGTTCTCCATCTGGCAGCGCTATTGCACTGGAGACCTTCGCGTGTGGCATCTTGACAGCTTCTAAAGTACCGATAGCGAGGTTGGTGGAGACCATGCCAATCTGTGTTGTGCAAGTCTGCAGCTCCTGCAGACCTGTCTGTATGGTCCCCAATACTAGTTGTTGCTACTGTTCAAACTTTTCGAGTGCCTCTGTAGTGACATCCCGCACTGTGTCTCCAATGTCATGCAAATCGCCCTTTGTGGGGGTGACTGGGTTCAATGACATCTTAGTGGCCTTGGATTTCTTCCTCGACCCTCCTTTCTCTTGTTCCCTTGGATTCTTGATGCGGGTGGATGTCGCCTGTGGGTCCGTGTTGTGATGCTCTGTTTGCTCGTATGTTTCCTCATTTGTGTCGGGCGAAGGCGACCTCGCGCCTTTTTCAGAGCGCTTCTCTGTTCCGTCTGTCTGCTTTTCTATCTGCGAGGCAGCATCACGCTTTTCCTGGGCCTTGTCAATGACCTCCTTCTTCTTATTCTCACCCAGTTGTGCCATCTTGAGCTTGGCCTCCTCCTTCTTGCATTGCATGGTGGACTTTCTCGCCCCCACCGCCAAGTCTGATGTAGTGCGTCACTTTGTCGGCCAACAATCAAGTACTACATCAATGTCGTCATCTGTTGCCAAGTAAGGCAAGTCATGCCATGTCTGTGTAGGGTCCTTCCGTGCCCTGATCAACACATGGTGAAAATATACCTTGAACTTCGTGTACCCCTGCAGGTTGGCAAACACAATAGGTGACAACTACAGTTTGTGATTGATAGCCATGCGGATGTTCATCTCCATAAAGAACCAAAAGATCTTGCTATCTTTAATGCATTGTGCATCCTTGGTTGCCCACAACGAAGTGTACTTTGTTGCTTCTGGTAGGTATAGAACGACCGAGGGGAACTAACTATCTTCTAGCAACGCCCATGCTACCAACACAATAGACAACAAGAGCCACGCATAGTGGAAGGTCTTACTGAGCTCCTGTGCCTTGCAGTAGTTCGCAAGGAACTCACCGCAGAGATAGTCTGCCCAATTGAACTAGACTCCTTCAACACATTGGGCTGCAAGAGAAATGACTGGTGCCGACACTTCCTCATAACCTTCCCTGCCAAAATATGCGTGGTCACCTTGACTGTAGGGTCACTGATACTTGAGATGGCATAGCCCCATGACTTCTTTACAAGTTTGAATTTCTCCTTCATGGCCTCCATGAGGGCCTGCTCACCACCTTTTCTGCCAAACATCATGGTCGGATTTTCTCTTGTGTAGGGCAACCATGTGATCCTATGGATTAACCTGTCGATGATGGGTATTGGCTCCTCCAACCACATACACCCATCGTGCACCAAGCGTAGTAGCTTCTTGATGACTGACACTGTAATGGGGGGTGCGGTTGTAGTGCGACACCCATAGTAGGTTGAGCAAACCTGCCTTGTCTACTCCCCTGAGCCACTTTTGCAGTTCCAATGCAATCATCCCGGTGGTTGTGTCAATAATGCAACTTATCAACTACTCGGTCGCCAAGTGCGGGAACTTCTCATGGTCAGCTAAGTCCCAATCTTCTAGTTTTAACATAGGAACCCGCCCCAAGCACAGTCCTTCAAAGACAATCTCATCCAGCAACAGAGGGGTTTGCAGGGGAACCTTGCTCTCATCAATGTCCTTTGGAACCTTGGTCTTTCCCTTGCACGGAGGGACGTACTCAAGTAACCGAGTGATAGGGTCGCACTCTAGACTTCAACTTCCTCTACATCTATCCCCAAGTCCTCATCATCCATCAGATGTCTTGAATTTCTTCCTCTAGCTCTAGGTTAATGGCTTTGCCCTTCTCTTATGTAGTGGGTTCCTTCTCAGCAACGCACACATCGGTATTGCAGGTTGCTTACCTTTTTATCCTTCGCACTCTCCTTGGTTGGGGTCAGCATTGGTCTAGGTGTTCGTGGTAATTTGGGAACTTCAGCTAATACTTTTGCAACATCCGGGACAACTTCCTCTACCTCCCTAACAACCTCTGGCATAGCCTCCTTGGCTGTCACTACTTCGATGTCCATAGATTTTGCGGGTGCTGACATGATGTTGTGAAACAACTCTTATGTCTCCTTTGGCAATGTCTCAAATACTGAACTCACTATCAGAGCTTCGAAGTTCTCGTGGTTCATGTGCGCCTGAGAGCTCAACAACTCAATTCTCAAAATTCCAAGTGTTTTTCACTGGCCAACCACCTATAATTTATAGGGCATTTTGAATTCAAATCCAACTATTCTCCCCACATTCGCTTCATTAATGCCGGATTGGCGACAGATTTCCAAGGATCTTACCCATAAAGTTCGTCTTAAATGTCAGTCGCCTGCTCCATTTGGTCGCATTTCTACCGTCAAATCATGAATAGTGACTTTAACGGTCACTTTCTGACTAACCTGTGTGATTTCACCCTGGGTAGCGCAGCTTACTTCGCACTATCGCAAACCCTGTGACATTTCCTTGCTCCACACAATCCTCCAATAGCGCAGTTCCCCAACCTGGGCAGTGTAGTTTATAGTCCCGCACCTCCTTTCAGCTACCTGGAGCACTAAAATTATGCTACCCTCATATAGTCACTTGGTTGTATCACTGGCGTATGGCTTCAATCGACTACCATTCAACTTTCCTGGGAAGGAATCTCCATTCAATTTAACCAATTGGACTGCTCCACCATCGGTAATCTCCTTAATGACATAGGGCCCTAACCAATGCACTTGGAACTTCCTTGGAAATTTATCAAACTTATTGTCCTATAACAAAACCAGATCATTTACCTTGAAGGTGTGCAACTTAATGTGTTGATCATGCCATGCTTTTTCATGCTACTTTTGTACCTTTTGGTGAAATCCAGCTAGAAATCTCTCTTCCTCAAGCTTAGTTAGCTACGCAAGCCTCTCTTCTAGGGCTTTGTGATCCATCATACCCATTAGTGCCACTATGCGTAGACTAGGCACAATGTATTCCATGGGCATCACTGCTTCAACACCATATACAAGCCGCCTAAAGGGTGTCTATCCCATCAACTTTTTGAATGTCGTCTCATAGGCCCATAGTATTACGAGTATGCGTAGGTCCCAATCACTTCGTTGAGCGTTGCAAACCTTGGTCAGCACATTCTCCATCACCTTATTGAATGCTTCAACCGTCCCATTAGCCTATGGGTGATAAGGCATGCTCTTCTAGTGATATTCCTAAAATTCCTTCGTCAATGCATTGATTGTTTCATTTAGAAAGTGCGTACCATGATCACTGATCAGAATCTTTGGACACCCAAGTTGCGTCAGTACGTACTCAAATACTTAAATTGGCCCATTTTCGATCCATGTACACTAAACCGATCGGTACAAATATTGTTGAGGCTATCTAGGTAGCTCATTTCTTCCCAAATTTTGTTAGGTTCGATGATAATATGGAATTGATGGCTAAGGTTTCGGAGGGTGAATTGAAGGATGTTCTTACTAGTTTTCAAAAAGATAAAATCTTGGGGTCAGATGCCTAGGCTGTATATTTCTTCGTTTCATATTATGACCTTGTGAGTCGTGACCTTCTCTAGGTGGCTAAAGAAGCTTGGGTGGGAGGCCATACACCATGCTTTCAGCTCTACTTTCATTTCCTTAATTCCCAAGGTGGAAAATCTGGTTTCTTTTGAGGACTTTTCCCTTATTGCTCTGTGTAATTATGTATATAAAGTCATCACAAAAGTTATTGCTAGGAGGATTAAGTCTATTCTTTCCAAATGTATTTCCTAAGAAAAAATTGGTTATCTAGAGTGACGACAAATACACAAAGCAATTGGAGTTGCACAGGAATTCCTTCACAGTGTAAAAATCCATAAGTAAAAAGGGGTATTCATCAAAATTGATCTCTCGAAGGCTTATGATCATGTAAATTAGTTCTTCTTGTGAATTCTTTTGACACGTGTGTGGTTTCAAGTTCCTTTCATCAACTCGATTATGAACTGTGTTATGATTTTATCTTTTGTTGTACTTATCAATGGTTTGACATCTCCTTTTTTCTCGGCCCAAAGGGGTCTTAGGCAGGGGTGTCCTCTTTCACCTCTATTGTTCCTCATTATTACAGAAAGTTTGAGCCAGATGTTGATATAGGAAAAAGGTATGGTTTCCTTTGTGGGATTCAATGTTACAAATCATCTCTCCATTACACATTTGCTTTTCATTGATGACATTCTCATTTCAACTAATGGATTGATCGGAGGCTTGGAAACCCTTAAGGATATCCTCAAACATTTCTACAAGGCCATGGCTATGGTCATTAATGATAATAAATCTTCTATATTTATCTTCAACCTAAGGGAGCATGCCACCCATCTGATCAGTACTATGCTCCCATATGAGTTAGTTCCTATTGAACGAGGCCTAAAATATTTGTACTTTCATCTTAATCCAAATTGTTATAAGATAGAACATTGGAAATGGTTGATTTCACAATTGGAGAAGCAATTGAAAATATGGAGTTTCAGATGGTTATCTCGTGTGGGCCGACTAGTTTTGGTCAAGTCTATGCTTGAATCCATCCCACTATATTGGTTTTCCTTGGATCGGATTCCAAAGGGGGTGTTGGAACAAGTGCGCCGTCTATGTTTTAAATATCTATGGGGTGGGTCTCAAGAAGATTATATACTCCCATGGGTCAAGTGGTCCCATGTTACAGTGCCCAAAATCCTTGAAGGTTGGTGTTTAAAAAACATTTTTCTTTTTTCACAAGCATTAGTTGCTTAGTTACTTGGAGACTTATGGATTCACATAGTCTCTGGACTATGGTCATCACTCAAAAATACTTAGTTCCCCATACAGTGGAGGAGTGGATTTTCCGTCCTCAGGATTTTGTAACAGCACCAAGTAAAACTAAAATTTATGTCTTAATGGAAAACAAATACTTACAAATGAACTTACCTCTATTACCTGTACTTGCAGTCTTCCAAGTGATCACAAGATTTTGGGGACGACTCTCCTCCCAACCGTAGGCTCAATTGTGCAGAATTTTGCTACAACTGGCCACCCCCGAGCCCTCAATCAACGACTACTGTCAGTGCTCCTAAGTCTTAGTATACCATTCTCCCAAGAGAATGAAAGATAGAATCTCAGAATGATGGAATGCAAGAATGCCCTCTCATCTTCCTCACCGTCTATTAAATAGAACAACATTGGATGGGGAACCACATGCACACACTCCATGTGTCTACATGCAACTTGATTTTTAGCCTTCTTGTTTTATTTCTTTACTTTTCTTTTGATTTTTAGCTTTCTTGTTTTATTTTCTT
>APFE030997523.1:0-16076 GCA_000404065.3 Pinus taeda
TTACATTCACTAGAACACCTTGGCACTCCCTAGTTTTCATGCCCTCTGTTATCCTCCACAATGTCCCAGGCTAATGAGGAGATCAACGAAGGTAATCACATACCAAGATTTTAGTTTGGTAGCTAGTCCTACCAAACCAGAGAGGGCTCTCTCTATGAAATAAAAACAAAGAGATGGTTGGAATGTAAAGGATTTTAGGCTAGATAGCTAGGTTCAAGTGGGTTTTGGAAAATTTAGGGTTTTGTTGTTGGATAAGGGAGAAAAACTAGGTAGCTAGGTCAGAGGATCAAAGGGTTACAACAAAAAATACAAAAAGGAGAAAGCTAGCATTACTTTTGTTTTGGATCTTCGGGTTTTTCAGTGTATTGTAGTGTTGAGAAGAAGCGAAAGGTATTAATGAACATGAAACATGAATTCATTAAGAAAGAAATAATGTAACACAATGATTTTTCCATCAAAACAAAGCTTTATGCAAAGAATTTGGTTTATAAAATGTAAGGAAAACCATTGAATAATTGAAGGATGGAAGGATAAGATTAATATCTTTCATATAAAGCTATAACAGAGAAAAAATAACATCACAAACTTACTGCACATGATTTCCTAGATAATAGTTGCAAATTGTGTTCTTTGATTTCCAGAAAATGTCCAAGTACAAGCTACAATAGTTGTCTCCTCTGAAATCCAACCCGTTCTATCACTGAGAAACTGATACATAAAGACCAAAAAAACATCTCCCCACTCTTAGGGGTTGAATCAATGACTCTAGGAACTATTCCATGAGGTGTTCTAACCAAACCCTAATGTCCAGGGAAGTTAAAAACGACTTCTACAATTAACTTTGACTCCAACCTCTCTCATAAATGAGGTCAAATTTACATCAAAACAACTTATAAATACTAACCACCCACTATTTACATTTAATTTTCCCCCCACATTCCTCTACTTCACCCTTTTGAATTTTACCAGAGTCAAACTAGGAATTACAAAAAATTACACAGTGAAACTTTTAGAAAAATCTCAGAAATTTCTAGGTGTACAATGAGTTGTTGGAAGCCATTTTTGAGTTCCTTTCTGAAGTCCAAATCCAGATCGGAAGGCTTTTCTGGAAATCTAGGAGAGTGTAGATGTCTTTAGAGTATTGTTTCACTAAAAATGACCAATTTTTGGCTGAGATATGGCCATTCGCCCAAGTTGTCTCTAGGTGCACAATGAAATGGAAAGAGAGGGGAAAATTGTGATTTTTGGCCTGTTTTTTACAAATCTCTCAAAACTTGAGCCCCAGACCAAGAAAGTGGGCAAATGGGTTTGATATGGGGTCATAATATTTCCAAAAATTCTGATTTTACATCATTTGGAGCCCTAAGGAAGAAGCAAAGTGTAAGCTCGCTGTGCTGCTAGACAAAAAATGGCCAAAAAATTTCAAGTCTGCACCAAAACACAAAATTTTCTCCAAACCATCCCAAAACTTGTTCAGAGATGCCTCCTTAGCAGACCTAGAACTTGCTAACACTCCCTATCATACACTATTATTCATTCATTTCCATGCAATTGAAACTAGTCCTTCCTTGTGTTTCCCTGCACTACCTAACATACCTTGCCAATGCCTCCTTAGCACACCCAAAACTTGCTAACACTCCCTATCACACGCTCTTATTCATTCATTTACATGCAATTAAAACTAGTCCTCCCTTGTGTTCCCTTGGCACTCTCTAGCATGCGTTGGCGCCACACCCTAGCACCTGACAGCTCTTGGCATGCCTTAGCACTTGGCATGTCTTAGAATGACTAACATGCCTTGGAACTTTCTAGCATGTGTTATCACTTCTTAGCATTCATTTCACACCTTGGCACTCCCTAGTTGTCATGCCCTCATAGATAGCCTTACTTTTTTTGTGACTTTGGAACCCAACCAAGTCATTGAAAAATAGTGTTGTCCCTAGACAAAAGTCTCCCTTTGTCTAGAATTGATTTTTCCATCCCCTTATCATAATCATAGGCTTACCTATTGCAAGTCCTATAATGAAATTATCCTAATACGCTTCGTCCTTGGGACACCTAGAAGACACTCTTATTCGTTTGTCATGCACTTTGACCTAGTTCTCCCTTGTGATTCCCTCACACTCCCCAACACTCCTCGACATGCATTGACATTTTCTGGCATGTGCTAGCATGCCTTTTCATTCCTTGGCATGCCTTGGTACTCCTTAGCTATCATTCCCTCATAACTACCCTTATTGGTTTTAAGACTTGGGAACCAACCAAGTCCTACCTCGACTACAACATCTTGACCAAGTTATAGTTACTACAACTATACTATCCCTTGTTTACCTAAGAATGGCCTATAACTCATATTAGGCTACTCATGCCCAATCTTAGCTCATCTCACTTAAGAAGTTACCAAGTCAAGGCTCATGTCTAACAATGGCCATAAAACAAATAAGCAACATAGTTTACATCTTGACATGGCATAACACCTGGCATGTCTAACAATCCCTTGGCACTATGTGGCACATGTTGGCATTCCCTACATGCCATGGCATGCTTTAGCACTCCCTATCATACTGTAGCACTCCTTGACATGTCATGGCACTCTTGCATGCCTTTGAACTACCTAGCATATAACTTTGTCACTCCCTCCTGAGCACACTTGGAATTCACTGACACTCCCTATCATACACTCTTATTTGTTCATTTCCATGCATTTTGAACTAGTTTTCCTTTGTGTTTATGTCACACTCCCTAACACTCCATGACATGCATTAGCACACTTTGACACCCATTGGCATACCCTGGCATGTCTCCCTAACACTCTAGCATTTATTGGTACCACCTAACATACCTTGTCGTCCCCTTCTTAGCACACCTAGAACTCAATGACACTCCTTGTCACACACTCTTAGTCATTCATTTCCATGAATTCGAAACTAGTGCTCCCTTATGTTTCCCTGGCACTCCATAACACACTGTGGCATGCATTGGCACACCCTAGCACCTGACACATCTTGGCATGTTTCCCTAGCTTCTAATATGCCTTAACACTGCATAGCATACCTTATCACTCCCTCCTTAGCACACCTAGAACTCACTAACACTTCCTCTCACAAAATCTTAATCGTTCATTTTCATGCATTATTTTCACCTATTGCTCCCTTGTGTTCCCCCGACACTCCTTAACAATTCCTAGCACGTGTTTTTGATGGAAAAAACAATGTATATAGGGAAAATCATCCTCCATTTGTGGACAAGCAAATTTGGTTAATTAAGTTTGTAATAAGAAGTGCGAAGATAACCAACCAAGAAAAGGAAACAAAGAGAGAAGATTTTGGTGTTGTTTATGGGTCTTTTTTAGGGCTAATAGATCCACACGTGCGAAGGAAGGAAGAACTATCTACTACAAAAAAGGTCAAAGATCTTGTTTTTGTACAAGAAGTCGAATCAAGGAAGAATATAAGTAAGGTTACACGCCGAGTTATAATAAGAGTTCATACCATCCAAGCGAAGAAGATCAAGGCTCAAAAGGTTGGTCAACCACACGTTCTAGGGTTTATGCAAGAGGGCCAAGAACTATAGATCTGATCCATGGAACTGGAATTTGAAGGATAGTCGAGTTATTGAAGGAAGAAGCCTGATCATCGTTGACTAAAGGAAAAATAAGGAAGTTGAATCAAGGAGGCTTGTGACTTGGTCTTGGAGAGGTCATTGAGTCAAGGGTCTAGGCCATGGTCTTAGTATTCGTCAATTGAAGTCTATATAAGAAGAAGATCTCGTTTGGGTTTTCCTCTCATGTTGGAGAGGTTTTGGCCCTGGTTGATCGCATATTTTGTGTATCTGTTGTCTCCTCATTCTTTATGCATTGGTAGATGTTTGATGAAGAACATTGTTTTTAGCATTGTTTGTTATTGTGGATTAGTCTTGAATGTGTTTGTGTATGAAAAATTGGTTGGGTTTGTAAACTATGAGTACAACAATGTTTGATTGATGCATGCTTCCTACAATAGAATGTGTCTCTTACTTAAACAATTAATTTAGTGGAAACATGGATATTTGGACAATTATTTTGGAATTTATGCACCTTACAAGTACATCAACTCATATAATGCATAAATATAATAGAAAGTTGTAATGTGCTGCATCATAGAAAGGATGTTGATAAAATATGATAACTTAAATGCACTTGATAGTTTGGAAAGGTGGGGAATAACTCTTATTTAGTCATAGGTAGCCTAATCAATTCCCTTTTTAATATTTAAATGTCCATGATGATTTTGAAAGTATGTGGGTAGCAATTCTTACTCATGTAAGAGATAGCCTAATGAGTACTTTTCTCTATATAGAATGATACTAGATACAAAACATTTTTGTATTGTGTGCTTCTTCAATTTTTTTTTTTATAATATATCATGTTATAAAAAATTTAAAATAAGCTTCTCACTTTGGTTCTTGCATTTGTGGTAAAATCTGAACCCAACTTCTGAAAGTAGTGTTATTTTGGAGGATACCAACAATATTTTTCACTCCATAAAGGTTTTAACCTATCTTTAGTCTTTGATGAGTTTTTTCGGATGATTGTACTTTAAAAATAAAGATGCATCTGTAGTTTTCTCACTTTCTAATTTAGAATCAATGAAAAAAAATAAAAAATAATTACTTACATTTATTTGTAGAGTTTACCTGAAATTGATGGAACATGGTGATTACATCAAATGAGTGTGAAATTGAATTTTGAAATTTTATTAATGTTCTCAATGCTTGGAAAATGTAATGGGATCAGATGATACGTTAACATGTAAGGTATTTAGTGAGACATTGCTTCTCTTCTAAGAAAAGTATATCTAAACCAAGTGCAATTCCAGGGAGAGAGAGGATTTTGTAGTGTGAAAAGCTTAGTTGTGTGGGTTTGGGGCTAAGGCATAGTTTCTCCATTTAACTAAAGTAAAATGAGAGGAAATGAGGCAATGCATAATTTGTAAATATTAGCTATGAGGATTTTGGTTCAAGGCTTAGTCACTTCACAATAGAAATAAAATGAGATCAAATGAGACAAAGACTTGCAAATTATTAGTTATATGTAGTGACATTAAAATGAGTAAACACAAAGTATCAAAATTCGAAGTAGAATCAACCCTTGTGTATGAAAATTTAGTCAAGCATTTTTTTATGGCTGAATTCCCCCTCAAATATACATTTGATTAAAGCAAAAGCTTAGAAAACCACATCTATGTAATTGAGGTATCCCTCTTAGATGCACAAATCTTTCCCCTTGGCTTCCCATTGACTCTGAGGCTGTGTTCCCCTACACTCCTATATGCTTACTAGGGATACTACACTCCAACATGACGGATTCTAAGATATATTGTGATAGGGGGGATGAGGGTTTCCAACATTCTTGTTGCCACAGAAAAGTCTTGCCATGTTTAGTTCAACAATACGGAAGCAAAATGCTCATGTAGAAGGATATGGTGCTTTTTCAATTGTGGGAAATAGAAATGCTATACATTATGGTGCTTCTTGGTACAATATTACCGATTCATGGAGAAAGATCAATGGGTCCTTGGGTGGAACTATACCAATGTGTGGGTGGGACCAGGCTCATGAGATTCATTTTTACTACCATCACAATGAACTACAACCAAATTGACTCATGAGATTGATTTTTTACTGCCATAACAATGAACTACATCCAAATTGGTTATAATATATTGCATTGTTAAAAGTTAATTTTTAGCTTTAAAGTTTGACATAATAATTATAAAACCAAATCTCATTTGTTTAAATAACATGGAAAACCATAATATTATTATTAGATAATTAAACATTAATCAAAAATATTTATAGTTTTTTTGTTTAATTATATAAAATCCAAAGCTGAATTTGTTTAAAATTACAACTTACAACATGGTTAATTATTTTGTAATTTTGAAAAATAAAGAATATAATTTTTGAAATGAGTATACAATAAGATAAGAAAATATACATTCCATACATTGATATATTATAAATATAATGTTTTTAAAATTTATAAAATATAAATACTTATAATTAAAAAATTTAATGTTTATTCAGATTAAAAATTTAATTTCTGGTGCATTTTCTTTACTGCCTTAGTGTATTCGAATGTTGAGTAGTTGAAGAAAAAGGAAAGACCATTTTGCTGCATTTTCTTCCCCGGCTTAGTGTATTCGAATCAATGTTGAGTAGTTGAAAAAAGAGGAAAGACCATTATGTCGTGTTTTCTTTCCCGCCTTAGTGTATTCGAATGAAATCTTTAGGGTTTCTAGATCAATGGCCATTCTTAGAATTGATTTGCAAATTTGTTTTATATTTTCACATGAAATGTATGTTGAGTAGTTGAAAAAAAAAGGAAAGACCATGGACACAGTACAATCTGATCTATGGCTATATGGAAACAAGCACAAGTGGTTGGATCAATTTTTAGGGTTTCTAGGGTGGTTGGATCAATTTTTAGGGTTTCTAGATCGATGGCCATTCTTAGAATTGATTTGCAAATTTGTTTTATATTTTCACATGAAATGTTGTAGTAATTCGCTGGCAGTTATTGTTTCATGGTTGAATTTGGATGCCTTGAGAAATAAGATTGAGGAGGATCTCTTCAATGGCTTGCTCACAAAAGATTGAGGAGGATCTCTTCAATGGCTTGCTCACAAAACATGGATCTATTTTCTGTGGGAAAATTTGGACCATGATGGAAGGATCAGAAGCCTTGGTCTTCTTTTAAGAACCCAAGAAAATACTTGCATAGGTACCCTTCCTCTCCTTTAATTCCTTCCTCAATTTCAATTGCTTCAAACAATCTACCAACTTTTTTACCTGAAATTGGGTTATTTGGGTTTTGTTTTTTAAGAATTTAGCTTCAAATTAACTGGCCCCACAATTACTATATTGGAAATGAAACTTATATTAAATATACACTGAACTCTTATAGTAGTTTGGTAGTATACCACACTAGAAATTACAAAAATAGTAGTTTGGTAGTATACCACACCAGGAAAACAACAGAAAAAACAACAACGTAGACTTCTCAGGGTAACTCCCTGCCCTCCCTCATTTCAATGTAACACGAAAATATTTTCTTGCTTTCTTTCCATTTCTTGCTTCTTAATCAGAAATCTCAATTTCAAGCTCTGTTATCGAGAGTTTTGGTTTCTCAAAAAAACCATATAAAAAATGGAACTATACGGAAAATGGTTCGTTTCTTGAAACTGTTTTATGGAAAATGTTAATCTGGTTCATTTGCAATATGGATATCTTCCCGATTGGAATTTGACATGAGTCATAAAAAGCATTGGTTTTCTGGATAGTTTTTGAAGGTATTTTCATAGTCTATGGTTAGAAGTCAACCATATATAGGTTAGGTGCTAACGGAACAGGTTTGTTGCAAATAGGTTGGGTGTTCTCCCTAGTGACAACACCTTGCAATAGTGCTTAATATATCTTTAACAACGTTGACTATTTAGGAATTTTATTAGTTAAAGTTATGTTATTTTTTTAATTGTAGTCATTGATGTGTAGGGGTGTATGGTTAAGTTTTTATAATTTTTTTTGTTATTTTTGTGTTTCTTTTATTTAAAAGTGGATTTAGTGATTGTATCTAATATTTAAAATTTGTATTTTTATATAAAATTCTAAATTTAAATGTATAAGGTTTTTTATATATTATTTTATAAATTAGTAATGTATGTAGAAATTTTATATATATATATATATCTATATATCTATATATATATATATATATATATATATATATATATATATATATATTATATATATATATATTATAAGTTAGTAGTTAAATAATTTAGTTAATTTTTCTAGTTAATTAATTCTTTTATATAAACATCAGGACACAATATTTTTTTTGCCATTGGTTTGGTTTATAACCTCTCAAATGATTGGAAAAGGATTTTGATAAAACCATTCTATAGAAACTTTTATCAACTATTAGACTATCTATAATATTAAATATCATACTTAGAAAAAGACAAGGAGGCGTTGATCGGTCGTGCCTGAGAGCGATCGTCGAGCTGCCTCGGCCCTTGCAGGCCGCCCCCTGCGCGATCTGCTCCCCCAGCGGATTGAGCAGACCCTCCTCCTGATTTTCGACTTCTTCTGCCAGCCAAATCGACATCTCTGCTTGATCTGATAGCAGATCCGGATTGTTGGTCCTAGAGGGCTCAATCTGTGCGCACCCCCAGCCCTGAGGGCGGATCCGATTGAATTTGTGGGTGTTTATGGAGATCTGGGCAGGATCTGACCTCAGTTAACCTTGAGATCATGGAGACTCTGGGCTCCCCCCAGGGTCCATCTCCTCCTCCATCCCTTTCGCTTGCGGAGGCCTTCATGCAGATTCTGGCAGGGCTACCTAAGAAGAAAGCCCCTGAACTGTCGAAATTTGTGAAAAGATTGGAGGATATCCCTGCGATTTCCCTCCCGCCTGAAACCCCGATGCAAGTTGCTCTGTCGTTGTCCGATCGAGCCCTCGTTGGTCAGTTTACGGGGCTCTGGCCGTCCCCTAAATCTACGGAGAGATGGGTATCCAGAAACTGGGTGCCGCTGATCAGAGAAAGTGTCACCTCTTACTTCCTAGGGAGAGGTTACTTCCTCTTCGAATTCACAGCAAAGGAGGACAAAGAACTGATCTTCCGAAACGACCCCTATTTTATGGGTCCTCAAGGTCTGTACGTTAACAAATAGACCCCGGACTTCAATCCTGCAGTCGATGTCCCTAACATAGTCACTGTGTGGGTTAGACTCCCGCACCTCCCGGTCCATTATTGGAATTGGGACTCTCTGCGTCATATTGGAAACGCTCTGGGGAAATTTATTGATCAAGAGAACAATAAGGATCAATACGACTGCGCCTAGATATGTGTAGAAGTAGATCTGGAGGTAGGGCTCCCTGAGGCCATCACGATAAATGTTGGAAGCTGGACGCATCTGCAGAAGCTGGACTATGAGCAGTTTCCCTTCAAATGCCAGAAATGCCACGAGTATGGACATTTCGCTAGAGGTTGCCCATCCAACGCCGAGGCCGCACAGGGAAAAGATGATGGACGGAATCAAATCAAGTGACACAAACCCAGGAAGACGGGAGGACCTAGTAGCAAAGGACAGCCATCTGTTCAAAATACTGCACCACCCTCAAGAAACCGGTTTGATCCGCTCAGCTCTCAACAAGAGAAAACTCAGGATGATGGGATCCAAAAGGAGCCCGAACCTACAGAGGAGATTGGGAAACAAAACCCTGATTCTTCAAGCAAATGCTCTCCTCCAGCCTCCATCAAAGACACAAATGAGGAAACCCCCAAAAGAAAGAATGATGAAGACAATGAAGAAGAGCAGACCACAGATGACTCAGAAGAGGAAGGAGAAATAGGTGAGTCCCAAGTCTCAGTCAGAAGATCCATGAGAGGCCGAAAAACGGATAGAGAAAAAAGAGAGGAGGAGATGTATAAAGAAAAACTACAAGGCAGCCAGCCCACTCTGGAAAAATTGCTAGCCTCCAAACCCAGAATGCCGAAAAGCCAGCCCCATGGCTCCAAGGGAGCCCATCAAAAACATAAATAATGAAGATCATCTCCTGGAACTGCAGAGGTATGGGGAGCAAGGTCAAGGAAGAAGCCATACGAAGTCTGATAAGAACAGAGACCCCAGACATACTTCTCATCCAGGAAACAAATCTGGAGGACTCAGTCTTCCGGCAAACAAGCAAGAAAATATGGTTCAAAAGTGAAGCAAGAGCAGTCTCCGCAAGGGGAGCCTCGGGAGGTATTGGTACTCTTTGGATTGAAAACAAATTTTCAGTCATCACTGAAGCCAGCAACACTCACTGGTTGCTACTGAAAATTCAGGATCTGAACACTAAAGAAACTCACTGCATCTTCAATGTCTACTCCCCAGTCAATGCTGGGGAAAAAAAGCATGTTGGGATTCGATAAGACTTCAAGCAGACCTCATGAATCTGGAGAATATTATCATTGTCGGAGACCTCAATCTTACTCTCAGCTCGTCTGAAAAAAGAGGTGGTAGCGCTGTTCGTGATCCGGCAAGAGAATGGGCGGAGGACCTCATGCAAGACTGGGATCTGATTGACATCAAACCCTCCTCCGGTAAGTACTCTTGGACCAATAAAAGAATAGGCCCGAGGCATATAGCAGCTAGATTAGACAGATTCTTCATGCAAAGCTCTTATTTATTGCTAGGATTAGAACCAAGAATGTGCATTCTCCCCAACAGTATCTCGGATCATAAACCCATAAAGCTAGAATTACTTTCTCTCCTTGACCTGGGTCCTATTCCCTTCATATTCAGCCCAAACTGGATCAAGGAACCAGATTTCATGCAGCTTGTCAAGGATTGCTGGAATCAATCTATTAAAGGATCCCCCTTCTTCATATGGGAAGAAAAGCTCAGAAGGGTAAAAAGAGCTCTAAAACATTGGGCCAAAAGTCTACCCAAACCGGATACAGAAAGAAAAAATATCAAAGTTGCCCTTGCCAATCATCAGTCTCATATGGAAGATTCTCCAATCACCAAAGGTCTACTTCACCAAGAAGCCCATCTCCAGCAGCACTATAATAAAGCCTGTCTTGCAGAAGAGGAATACTGGCGATTAAAATCTAGAAGCCTTTGGCTAAAATCAGGGGACAGAAATACATCTTTTTTCCATAAGCAAGCGCAGAGCAGAAAATGTTATAACACCATTTCCGAGATCAAGGTAGACAGCGAAACATTCAAAGAGTTTGCAGACATAAAGAAGGCATCCCACGCCCACTTCCTAAAGTTATATAGCGAAGAAAAGGTACAACACCATGCTTCAAATCTTTTAGAGACGATCCCAGCCACAATTTCCCCAGGTATGAATGAAACCTTGGAGGCCAAAATAACCAAAGATGAAGTCAGAAAATAATTATATGACATGGATCCGGACAAGGCCCCTGGGCCAGATGGATTCACTGCCAGATTTCTTCAATCATGTTGGCCCATTATTGAAAAAGACCTGATTAAAATGATCAGAAAATCTCATAACTCCCAAAAAATAGGAGGGAGCACAAACTCTGCCTTCTTAGCCCTCATTCCCAAGGAAAAAGGGGCCAGCAACTTCAGCAGATTTCGGCCAATCTCCCTATGCAACATTGGGTATAAGCTAATCACAAAAGTCATAGCAAATAGTTTGAAGCATATACTCCCTAAAATAATCCCGGAGAACCAAGGCGGCTTCATCCAAGGGAGGCAGATAGTGGACAACTTCACCCTTGTTCAGGAGGCAATCCACTCAAGTCTCCATCGTAAAGAGCAAGGTATGATAATTAAACTTGATCTATCAAATGCATTTGATCATGTAAATCACAGTTTTTTTCTAGAAGTTATGAACAGGTTTGGGTTTGGATCAAACTTCATTAGCTAGATCCGGGCCTGCATTTCGGAGCTATGGATTGCCCCTCTTGTGAATGGAAGAGCCACGGACTTATTTAAAGCTTCAAGAGGACTCAGACAGGGGTGCCCTCTCTCCCCTCTGCTTTTTTTCATTCAAGCATCAGCTCTCAGTTTCCTCCTGGAAAAAAAAATGCAAGATCAAGATTTAATGGGACTGCGTATAGCAAGAGGCGTCAAGAACATCAACCACGCTTTGTTCGCGGACGACACCTTGCTTCTGGGCGCTGCCTCCCTCTCCACTGCCTCCAAATTCAAAGTTGTCCTGGAAGAATTCAGCATGGCCTCTGGCAGCGTTATCAATAAGAACAAGTCCCACATCTATAGTTGGAATACCCCGCCGAAACTTCTCTCTGATATCTCCAGGTGCCTTGGATTCGCAGCCTCCGCTTCATGGACCTCCTTCAAATACTTGGGCCTCCCGGTTGTACACAGAAGAATCTCAAGCAAAGATTGGCTTCCCCAGCGCGAAAAATTTCAAGCAAAAATTCAGGCCTGGGGCTTTACCTGGCTCAACTATGCTGGTAAGTCCGTTCTCATCAAATCAGTGCTCACTAGTCTCCCTATTTTCCAATTTGCAGGTATGCTTGCTCCATCAATCATCCTTAAAAAAATGGACGAGCATATTCGGAGATTTTTCTGGAAAGGTGGAAAGCAGAACGAAAGAAAAATTCCCCTCATCAGTTGGGAAGCTATTTCTAAGCCTCTATGGGAGGGAGGTCTTAACTTTAAAAATTTGGGCCATATGAATGTAGAAATGGCGGCAAAGGTCATCTGGAGAGTTTTCGCGCCCAACCTTGGTTGGGCTCAGACAGCTCTCAGGAAAAAATATCTCTGAGGCCCTCACTCCAGCTGCTTAGACCATGTAAATCGACTGCCAAATTCGCCTTTCCTAAAAATCTATGATAAGGCCGCATCCCTGATAAAAAATTACTGTTATAGAATTCCGGGTAACAGCAAGAAAACAAAAATTTGGACTGACAGAATCCTATCCTCTGTTCCGATCAGCGACAGAGCGCATTTGGGCGAGCTCCGAGAGTGGATGGAAATAAATAACTTAAATACGCTTTGGGATATATCTGTTTGGAAAGGTAGCGAGTGGACTGGCTGGATGTCTGTTGATTTTCCAGATCGCCTGGTCACTGACTGGGCCACGCTGATCGATCTCCTCCACGGTCTTGCGCCCTTGAACATGTATACACAGGACGCTATCGGTTGGGGAAATAAATCCAAAGGGTATACAGTGGCTGAAGGTTACGTTAAACACAGAGAAAGGCTGCACGTCCCCATCAACCCAGCGCCATGGCAAGCGATCTGGGGAATTCAGGCGTGGCCCAAAATAGACATGTTTGCATGGATGTTGTGCCATGGCAGAATCCTCACCTTTGACCGCTTGCAGAATTTGGGATTCAACGGACCCTCCATATGTCACCTATGTAGCAATAGTGAAGAATCAGCTTCGCACATCTTCCTGGATTGTAGTTTTTCCAAACTAATTTGGAGCACTCTGATACATGTCTTGGATCCCTCCTTTCAACTTCCGAATACAATGGTTGATCTCTTCGCTAGCTGGACTTCAAATTATCCTAGGCCTCCTCCTCAAAATCAGGTAATCAAATCAGCCTGGGCCATTCTCCCAAAGGTCATTTGCTGGCAGTTGTGGCTGGAACGCAACAGAAGAACCTTCAAAAATGACAGGCAGCATCAAAAAATTATTGAAGTAAAGATCAAGTGCCAATTAAAGGAATGTTTGTCCCAAATCAAAGATGATGCAAATCTCACCCAACAAGACAACGTTTGGGGCGCCTTCCTGGGATTACATTTTCTCCCAGAAATCAGAAAAGCACCTCCTCTCAAAGAATGGCAAATCAGGAAAGCAGAAGCTGACTTCCAAGACTGGATTAAAATTCAATCAAGCTACTTCCTTTTTTTCGATGGAGCAGCTAAGGGCAACCCGGGCAGAGCAGGTGCTGGAGGGGTCATCCTAAATCCAACAGGAATAAAAATCCGCTCATATGCTTGGGGGCTAGGACATATGACCAGCACACAAGCTGAGGCCTTGGCCCTTCTACAAGGCCTCAAGACCCTAAAAGAGCTGAAAATAAGAGAAGCAACGGTTATAGGAGATTCTCAAATCATAATAGGTGCTATGATCTCTAACTCCCCTGCAGCAGACTTCAATCTAGCCAGAATGATCTTCAGAATCAAGGCCCTTGAAAGTGACTTCCAGAAGGTGAGCTACTACCACATTTTGAGAGCCCACAATAAAGAAGCTGACAGCGAAGCAAACAAAGTAGCTCTTCTATCTGTCGGGGTCAAGATGAAAGAAGGAAAAGAATCATGGGAAGCTATTCCTTAACTTGCAGTTGGCCATGTTTTACTGCTTAATTCAAAAAAAAATTGTCTGTATATCTAAGTGGGGGAAAATAGAGAATATAGAAACTAAAGATCTTGATGCTAAGGGGAAAATCTCAAGCCACATCAATAGCCACACTTTCATAAGTGAAACTTCTCAGGATCCAGGCATCCTTATTGTACTCAGAAATTTGGCATTCAAGCCAGGAGGAATATAATCACAATATAACCGTTTCTGTAAAAAAAAAAAAATTAAATATCATCAACCAAAGACAATAATTTAATATATAAAAAATAATAATTATCTATTATCCATCCCATTAATAGTTCTATCCCATAAATGCTTTTTTCATCGGTGATAAGAGAGATTATGTTAGGTAATTTGAAATAATAAAGCTTAAGAGCAACAAGCTATTTATTAATATGTCTATAATACAAACATAATTTCAACTACGATAAATATGGAAAGTTTCATAATTACATAAAAATAGTGACAAAAATAATTGTAAATTTATAAAAGTAAACAAGCCTCAAAAATCAAAATACAAAATAGAAATCCATCATTTAATAAATTTTAAATACAAAACAAATAAGAGTACTACTACAAGAAAATACTCCTCTTCATTTATAAATAACCAGCGTAGATCTATCTCTCTCAAGCATCAAGAGAGATCAAATCTCTCTCTCTAATTATTAGCCTTTGAATAGGCTAGATTGCAGAAAAATACCATGGACAAAAACCATGGGTTAGGAGTACCATGGGAAAAAACCATGGGCAAGAAAAACTATGCACTTAGAATTTTATGTTTTTTAATTTTTTTTATTTGATTTGATTTTGTTTTATTTTGACTGAATTAAAATGCCAAATATTATAACATATTCCCCAGGTGGAAAGGGTCTCTTGGCACAAAAATCTAACAACCAAAAATATATGAAGAGTGGCGTAGAATAAAATACCTAGATTATGACATTTCTTTTCAAGACTTCAAGGTCTCTCTCGCTTGTTTTAATTTATGAAAAAAAGTTGATGAGAAAAAACTAATAAATTAAATAAATATTAAATACGAACCGTGGAATCTAACAAAACCATGTGCAAAAACTAGCAAATTAAATGAATATAAAGTACAAAACCATGGAATATAACAAACTATTGGCCATAACATTATTTCAAAAGATATTTTAACATAAATAAATCTAGGGACTAAAAAAAATGGTTTGGTAAGTTCTAACCATGGGTGATAACATTTTTTTAAAGTTATCTTAACATAATCATATTTAGCAACTAAAAATGAATGGTTTGGTATGTTATAACCACAAGTAATATTTATATATAATATTTAACTAAGTAGAAATTAAAAAAAAAATCACAATTTAATAATTTATTTCACTTATTTATATTGATCAACCACACTTGTTAATTGGAAACATTGACTTAGATAACAAATTTTAATGGATCCAACAGAATAAAATGAAAATTAATAAAAAATAACTAATATCAAGAAAGAATATCTAAAACTATTAAAATTTAACATAAAAATAAATTTACTATACAAAACCATATATATGATGCATTAAAATAATTAATATAAAACATGACTACATATAATAAACATTTAATAAATGC
Source organism: Pinus taeda (assembly GCA_000404065.3). Taxonomy (NCBI): domain Eukaryota; kingdom Viridiplantae; phylum Streptophyta; class Pinopsida; order Pinales; family Pinaceae; genus Pinus; species Pinus taeda. Next base: position 15,434 of record APFE030997523.1, read on the forward strand.
AAATACAAATATGAGATATCCATTATACACTTTAACAATAATTATGGTAAATATATATACTAGCCTAGATCCATCTTAATTTCGGTGATACCAACACCCTAAAGGGATCATATCTCTTTTATAAATTAGTAATGTGTATAGATATTTTATATATTTTTTTATAAATTAGTAGTTAAATAATTTAGTTAATTTTTTTTCTCGCAAACTAGCAATTTAATATCTAGTTCAACTATACTCTTAAAATATATTATTTTTATTATTATAAAGATTAGTTTTCTATTATAATGGATTAAAGATAAATTTTTGAAAGATTTCTCTTTAGATTTTGTCTTCAAACACATATTGTAGTATTTATGGTTCTGCAAGTGGCAATAGTTCAAGATAACCCTCTATTTTTGCCTCTATATCCAATGGAGATCAGCTCAATCTCCACCATCTTGTTACCCAACCATGAAAATAATAACCCAACAATTGTGTGGACAATGATAAAATAGATTCCAAATTTGAGGTCCACTCATGTCACATCCAAGAATATATACAATGTATGTGGGATCATGTACTCATCTGGAAAATGCAAAGGCTAAATCAAACTTGAATTCAGTGCCAAGTGTTTCTTCACTATTGTATTTGCCAGCCTAGAGGA